>CM068371.1:209787265-210020482 GCA_034769895.1 Magicicada septendecula
TCAATAATTTCAAAGGTCGGGCGCCATCTTGATCAAGAAATGTAAATATACACTTGTAGTTTTACTTACATTTAAAAGTTATTACAAGGGCAGGAATTCGGTTAAGCGAACTAGAGTAGAGGAAAGTGTTATCTGAAATAATGACACTTGGTTAAATTGTTTACCATATGACATTACCGTTTAATATTGTTTAGTTACACAACATGTGATCCGTGCAAAATACGCACGCTACTATATGATAGATTGCGCCATGAAACGCAGTTCCTCTGTACAAATTAAAAATTTCCCCTCAAACATTTCAATAGCCCTCCAAAATACATAATATGAAAATGTTGTTACTATATATTATAACAATGTTAAACATATCTATATATGCATAAATTTTAGTGAAAAATGATCACAACCCAGCACTTGTTAATAATATCTGGTAATTATACTCTCTCTCTCTCTCTCTCTCTCTCTCTCTCTCTCTCTCTCTCTCTCTCTCTCTCTCTCTCTCTCTCTCTCTCTCTCTCTCTCTCATTCTCTGGTACAATTTTTTGTTTTTATGAGCTCATTTTTTTTATTTAATGAATAATTTTGGTCATTAATTATGAATTTACTGAATTGGTCATTTATTTTCTTTGATATGTAAGTGTGTAAAATTATTGGAAAGCTGATACTTAGCTTCCGGTTTTGGGTAGATGTCACTGCACTACTCGAATCCTGTCATCATGCAAAATCTGATTCTTTACACTGTCTTAGGGCCCACACTCTCGAATCATAGTGTCCCCCCTCGTATCACACTTTGGCAGATTTTATGCTGCACGTAGAAGTCCGGACCGTTGCCGATTCTTCACTGTTTCACTCGGCCGATGACACCTACTCAAGCCCAGTTACAACACCAACATTACCGATATTTCATCAATAGTTATTAAACCACTTTTGGTGGTGCAAAATTTACACAAACACTCTTAGTGAATATGCCGGCCGGCTCGGTTCACTGTCTGGACGAAAAATGACCCAGAGTCTTTGTTAAACATTGCATAGGTGGGGCAAAACTACGTCACTAGCTCATTGTTCCGCAGACCAGCCCAGTCGCATACAATGAGTCTTACATTCCTTTCGTCTGACATAATTGTGGGCTTGTTTGTTTACTGCTTATATGTGGCAAATAGTTTTTTGCGACATTTGTAGCTTTTCAGCGAATTCGACCGAAATCCTGTTAACTCCAAAGTGCGTTGTTTAAAATATTCTATAGTTTATTCACCAAAACTTTATAGGGATTATGAAATAAAATTATTATTATTACAAAATAAATGGTTAGAGAATAATAATACAATAATTATGGTTTTTAGGACCATAGATTTACAAAAGTATGATAGTACCAGAATTGTACTGTCACAAACCCCCCTCAATGAAAGATTTTATGCCGAAGCATAAAAACTTTCATTGACACATTCGTACTTCCTAAAGGGATCAGCCAGGATATGTCGCCACAACCCCCTTACAATTTATATGAAAAGAAATACAATAACTCACCCGTGGTCCGATGATGAGGACAGTACCTGTATGACCTTACTGGACTTCTCCTTCGAGATCCCAACACCATAAGGCCAATCAGGCGCGTAACACTCCTGCTCTGACGCGCTGGCCAGCTCAGGACCGCCGTCATAACATCACCAAACACTGAAACAATAAATTAAAAATATCAAAATAGTGGCTTGGTAATTTCTTTGTCTTGCGCACTCGATAAGTCATGCCTTTTTACTAATACCATTTGTCCTATGTTATATTTAACCTACTTACCTCTTGCGTCGTGTCTACGTTTTCTCTGTTCGCCTTTGCTGATTAAGTTTTCGTTAGCCAACCGGATTTTAATGTTTACATCAGTTGTCCTGCTCTCAGGTGGATAGTCTAACAATTACTATATCCCTAACCGATCTGTTTCCCCTTAGCTATGTGCTGGTTTGCGTTAAGAAGCACTGGGTTTGCTTCAACTCAACAAGGATTATATAGAAGTGCCATTCTCTTTATTTTAAAAAGCTTTTCGATTCCCATCGATAATAATTAACTCTTTCTGTTTTCACAATTAATGTAATTATAAAAGAAACAAATATCTAAATGAAATACATGGATATAATAAATATATAAATCCCAAATTATATATAATTACCTAAATCTCCCTTTAAATTAATTACTCAAACAGGGAGAAAAACATAAAAAAAAAAATCTTATTAAAATTAATATTATTATTATTAACAGTTAATAACTGGCGCTGTTAATAATATTTACCCCTCTTTCTCCTCCACACACACTATTTCTTATACATCATGTTCAAATTCCAATGCTAATACATATTACATAATACATCATAATCAAAATTGATACATTAACACATTTAACACATTGAAATAGTTAATTCATATTTAATCTTGATCAGAATTTACACATTCTACCTATTTAAATTTGCATTTAAATTATGAAAATTACAATTTTAATTAATTAATTAATTAATTCTAAACTTTCATTAATTAGCCATCAATTATTTATCATTTATTATTAATTTATTTCAAATTTATTATTAATATTCATATTACATTATATTATTTCATTTCATTTCCTATTTCCTTGCTACTCTGATTATTAATTTTCTACCTAACCTTTCACATTTTATCCTGATTAGTCTGGGTGACTCCTGTATTCACTATGCTTTGACTTATTTTTATACTCTTACTCACCTTTCTTCTAACTAACAACCAAATTTACCTATCATGACACCAATTTCTCAATTATAAACACCTTTCACTAATTTCATTCCGACGATAAATCCTATGGCACCGCGCGTCTTTGTACTAAGATGGGTGTTCCCTACCTGGCTATATACATTCATAATTTTTTGCCCTTCCCAAAATATCGGCAAACACTCCCTTAAACTACGCTATTACCTGCCACAACGCTATACGTTGACCACTCCTTATCACCTCACCCCCACTACAAAATATCATCAGCAACAAATAAATGTTTAACCTCTACTTTACTCACCTCTACAAATAATCACTAACTACTGTGTCCCTAAATATCTAATACTCTCTTTTTATTATTTTCTTTAAAAATTCTTAACTATCTAACTCCCATTTACTTTAATTAACTCACTTACATACCTCTATTTATTAATACACCCAGGCTCTATTCCCTTTTTTAACATTCTACCTTACTGTAATCATTGACAATTGCATTATATTTATCTCTCACCTACTCATAACAGTACATCTCAATATTCAAATATATATTTTTACTTAATCATTTATTATTCATTAGAAATGTTTTATTCGTTACAAATTAATAATTTAACTTCATTACTATTACAATTATACATTTAGTACAACTTTCTTTTGTACCACATTAATCGAGTAATTACTCTTTAATTATTATTTAAAATTTTCACTATTTACTTGTTTAGCAAAATAAAAACATGTTTATTATTAAAACAATACATAATACATGGTGTACATAAAATTTACCTGTAGTATACAACATCAAAATACATAAATACATTGATATTAACACATAAACACAATGAAAAATATACAGTCCAACTTCATTATTTTGTCATTAATCAAAATCAGTCCATATGCAGTCCAATTCAAAACCAGTGTTCACTTATATTAAATGTTCATTACACGATAAAACAATCTGTCCTTCATCTTTGAATAACATTCTAATCTTAGATCTATTTATCTTATTGTTTAGTAAATAAATTATATTATTATAGTCATTATAATATTTATCCAACGTTTTATATTCATTCACAATTTCGTTTACATTAATAGATGTATTACCTATTAATTTATCATGTGCCATGTCACGATCGGGTATAGTTCTGTCTACATCAGTATGATATGTTATAATCTTGTTAGTCATATAGTCATCACAATTATCATCATAATTTTCTACTACTACACCTGTTACTTCCCAAGGTAAGTGCTTGATACCATTATTCTCATTAACTATTATTGTTGTCTCAATTTCATTATAATAAACCATCTCTACTCCTAACCTTTCTACAAGTTCTCTATACTTTCTATTTACTTTAAAAATTTCTATTACTCTCTTATTCTCTCTCTCTCAATATATTTCTCACCATAACACCAAGCTATACTCTCTCTTTCCAAATATGCAGGGGTCACTGACTCATAATTACTGCACCACCTATGAGGTACACTAAAACACCAAGGAACTCTATTTGTAGACCTATCGTCTCCCAAATATAAATCTAAGGAACTCTCGTCCTTATTAAAAATACGTGAAGACTTGACTTCACCCCCTACCACAACATCAAAGGAAAATTCTACCCCTGCACCCTTTTTACAAATGTACTTTCTCTCAGCTCTCTCTCTGACTCAACACACTCAAACACCTCATTTTCACTCCCAATATTCTCATTATCGTTTTCTAATATCATATCATTCTTACTACCTGTAAACTCATTATTCAAATTATCACTGTTACTCCCCTTCTGATTCTCTATTTGGATTAACTTCTCATCCAACTTTTTAATTACTTTGTCACATTGTTTATCTAGATTATCGTTACGTCTTTTAATTTTGGTCTTTAATTCATCTAACTTTACATCAAATTTGTTACTTTGTTCATTGAATTTATTTAATAGTAACTGCATCAAAACAGCTGTCTCATTCATTTTGCTTATTTTAATATTACCCGCATGCATACACTCTTATAACATAACCTCGTGGAAGCCCGGTTATGTTTACGTATTTAAAAATATGTAAAACTATTACTTCAAATAACTTTTCCGCTCTCTTCGTAGGCTTACCCACATAAAACAAAATTCTACGTAGTGTCCCTGTTCGGGCGCCAATGTTATACTACTTTTTAAGAAAATACAATATAATATCTTTACTTAGTCAATAATTTCAAAGGTCGGGCGCCATCTTGATCAAGAAACGTAAATATACACTTGTAGTTTTACTTACATTTAAAAGTTATTACAAGGGCAGGAATTCGGTTAAGCGAACTAGAGTAGAGGAAAGTGTTATCTGAAATAATGACACTTGGTTAAATTGTTTACCATATGACATTACCGTTTAATATTGTTTAGTTACACAACATGTGATCCGTGCAAAATACGCACGCTACTATATGATAGATTGCGCCATGAAACGCAGTTCCTCTGTACAAATTAAAAATTTCCCCTCAAACATTTCAATAGCCCTCCAAAATACATAATATGAAAATGTTGTTACTATATATTATAACAATGTTAAACATATCTATATATGCATAAATTTTAGTGAAAAATGATCACAACCCAGCACTTGTTAATAATATCTGGTAATTATACTCTCTCTCTCTCTCTCTCTCTCTCTCTCTCTCTCTCTCTCTCTCTCTCTCTCTCTCTCTCTCTCTCTCTCTCTCTCTCTCTCTCTCTCTCTCATTCTCTGGTACAATTTTTTGTTTTTTATGAGCTCATTTTTTTTATTTAATGAATAATTTTGGTCATTAATTATGAATTTACTGAATTGGTCATTTATTTTCTTTGATATGTAAGTGTGTAAAATTATTGGAAAGCTGATACTTAGCTTCCGGTTTTGGGTAGATGTCACTGCACTACTCGAATCCTGTCATCATGCAAAATCTGATTCTTTACACTGTCTTAGGGCCCACACTCTCGAATCATAGTGTCCCCCCTCGTATCACACTTTGGCAGATTTTATGCTGCACGTAGAAGTCCGGACCGTTGCCGATTCTTCACTGTTTCACTCGGCCGATGACACCTACTCAAGCCCAGTTACAACACCAACATTACCGATATTTCATCAATAGTTATTAAACCACTTTTGGTGGTGCAAAATTTACACAAACACTCTTAGTGAATATGCCGGCCGGCTCGGTTCACTGTCTGGACGAAAAATGACCCAGAGTCTTTGTTAAACATTGCATAGGTGGGGCAAAACTACGTCACTAGCTCATTGTTCCGCAGACCAGCCCAGTCGCATACAATGAGTCTTACATTCCTTTCGTCTGACGTAATTGTGGGCTTGTTTGTTTACTGCTTATATGTGGCAAATAGTTTTTTGCGACATTTGTAGCTTTTCAGCGAATTCGACCGAAATCCTGTTAACTCCAAAGTGCGTTGTTTAAAATATTCTATAGTTTATTCACCAAAACTTTATAGGGATTATGAAATAAAATTATTATTATTACAAAATAAATGGTTAGAGAATAATAATACAATAATTATGGTTTTTAGGACCATAGATTTACAAAAGTATGATAGTACCAGAATTGTACTGTCACAAACCCCCCTCAATGAAAGATTTTATGCCGAAGCATAAAAACTTTCATTGACACATTCGTACTTCCTAAAGGGATCAGCCAGGATATGTCGCCACAACCCCCTTACAATTTATATGAAAAGAAATACAATAACTCACCCGTGGTCCGATGATGAGGACAGTACCTGTATGACCTTACTGGACTTCTCCTTCGAGATCCCAACACCATAAGGCCAATCAGGCGCGTAACACTCCTGCTCTGACGCGCTGGCCAGCTCAGGACCGCCGTCATAACATCACCAAACACTGAAACAATAAATTAAAAATATCAAAATAGTGGCTTGGTAATTTCTTTGTCTTGCGCACTCGATAAGTCATGCCTTTTTACTAATACCATTTGTCCTATGTTATATTTAACCTACTTACCTCTTGCGTCGTGTCTACGTTTTCTCTGTTCGCCTTTGCTGATTAAGTTTTCGTTAGCCAACCGGATTTTAATGTTTACATCAGTTGTCCTGCTCTCAGGTGGATAGTCTAACAATTACTATATCCCTAACCGATCTGTTTCCCCTTAGCTATGTGCTGGTTTGCGTTAAGAAGCACTGGGTTTGCTTCAACTCAACAAGGATTATATAGAAGTGCCATTCTCTTTATTTTAAAAAGCTTTTCGATTCCCATCGATAATAATTAACTCTTTCTGTTTTCACAATTAATGTAATTATAAAAGAAACAAATATCTAAATGAAATACATGGATATAATAAATATATAAATCCCAAATTATATATAATTACCTAAATCTCCCTTTAAATTAATTACTCAAACAGGGAGAAAAACATAAAAAAAAAAATCTTATTAAAATTAATATTATTATTATTAACAGTTAATAACTGGCGCTGTTAATAATATTTACCCCTCTTTCTCCTCCACACACACTATTTCTTATACATCATGTTCAAATTCCAATGCTAATACATATTACATAATACATCATAATCAAAATTGATACATTAACACATTTAACACATTGAAATAGTTAATTCATATTTAATCTTGATCAGAATTTACACATTCTACCTATTTAAATTTGCATTTAAATTATGAAAATTACAATTTTAATTAATTAATTAATTCTAAACTTTCATTAATTAGCCATCAATTATTTATCATTTATTATTAATTTATTTCAAATTTATTATTAATATTCATATTACATTATATTATTTCATTTCATTTCCTATTTCCTTGCTACTCTGATTATTAATTTTCTACCTAACCTTTCACATTTTATCCTGATTAGTCTGGGTGACTCCTGTATTCACTATGCTTTGACTTATTTTTATACTCTTACTCACCTTTCTTCTAACTAACAACCAAATTTACCTATCATGACACCAATTTCTCAATTATAAACACCTTTCACTAATTTCATTCCGACGATAAATCCTATGGCACCGCGCGTCTTTGTACTAAGATGGGTGTTCCCTACCTGGCTATATACATTCATAATTTTTTGCCCTTCCCAAAATATCGGCAAACACTCCCTTAAACTATGCTATTACCTGCCACAACGCTATACGTTGACCACTCCTTATCACCTCACCCCCACTACAAAATATCATCAGCAACAAATAAATGTTTAACCTCTACTTTACTCACCTCTACAAATAATCACTAACTACTGTGTCCCTAAATATCTAATACTCTCTTTTTATTATTTTCTTTAAAAATTCTTAACTATCTAACTCCCATTTACTTTAATTAACTCACTTACATACCTCTATTTATTAATACACCCAGGCTCTATTCCCTTTTTTAACATTCTACCTTACTGTAATCATTGACAATTGCATTATATTTATCTCTCACCTACTCATAACAGTACATCTCAATATTCAAATATATATTTTTACTTAATCATTTATTATTCATTAGAAATGTTTTATTCGTTACAAATTAATAATTTAACTTCATTACTATTACAATTATACATTTAGTACAACTTTCTTTTGTACCACATTAATCGAGTAATTACTCTTTAATTATTATTTAAAATTTTCACTATTTACTTGTTTAGCAAAATAAAAACATGTTTATTATTAAAACAATACATAATACATGGTGTACATAAAATTTACCTGTAGTATACAACATCAAAATACATAAATACATTGATATTAACACATAAACACAATGAAAAATATACAGTCCAACTTCATTATTTTGTCATTAATCAAAATCAGTCCATATGCAGTCCAATTCAAAACCAGTGTTCACTTATATTAAATGTTCATTACACGATAAAACAATCTGTCCTTCATCTTTGAATAACATTCTAATCTTAGATCTATTTATCTTATTGTTTAGTAAATAAATTATATTATTATAGTCATTATAATATTTATCCAACGTTTTATATTCATTCACAATTTCGTTTACATTAATAGATGTATTACCTATTAATTTATCATGTGCCATGTCACGATCGGGTATAGTTCTGTCTACATCAGTATGATATGTTATAATCTTGTTAGTCATATAGTCATCACAATTATCATCATAATTTTCTACTACTACACCTGTTACTTCCCAAGGTAAGTGCTTGATACCATTATTCTCATTAACTATTATTGTTGTCTCAATTTCATTATAATAAACCATCTCTACTCCTAACCTTTCTACAAGTTCTCTATACTTTCTATTTACTTTAAAAATTTCTATTACTCTCTTATTCTCTCTCTCTCAATATATTTCTCACCATAACACCAAGCTATACTCTCTCTTTCCAAATATGCAGGGGTCACTGACTCATAATTACTGCACCACCTATGAGGTACACTAAAACACCAAGGAACTCTATTTGTAGACCTATCGTCTCCCAAATATAAATCTAAGGAACTCTCGTCCTTATTAAAAATACGTGAAGACTTGACTTCACCCCCTACCACAACATCAAAGGAAAATTCTACCCCTGCACCCTTTTTACAAATGTACTTTCTCTCAGCTCTCTCTCTGACTCAACACACTCAAACACCTCATTTTCACTCCCAATATTCTCATTATCGTTTTCTAATATCATATCATTCTTACTACCTGTAAACTCATTATTCAAATTATCACTGTTACTCCCCTTCTGATTCTCTATTTGGATTAACTTCTCATCCAACTTTTTAATTACTTTGTCACATTGTTATCTAGATTATCGCTACGTCTTTTAATTTTGGTCTTTAATTCATCTAACTTTACATCAAATTTGTTACTTTGTTCATTGAATTTATTTAATAGTAACTGCATCAAAACAGCTGTCTCATTCATTTTGCTTATTTTAATATTACCCGCATGCATACACTCTTATAACATAACCTCGTGGAAGCCCGGTTATGTTTACGTATTTAAAAATATGTAAAACTATTACTTCAAATAACTTTTCCGCTCTCTTCGTAGGCTTACCCACATAAAACAAAATTCTACGTAGTGTCCCTGTTCGGGCGCCAATGTTATACTACTTTTTAAGAAAATACAATATAATATCTTTACTTAGTCAATAATTTCAAAGGTCGGGCGCCATCTTGATCAAGAAACGTAAATATACACTTGTAGTTTTACTTACATTTAAAAGTTATTACAAGGGCAGGAATTCGGTTAAGCGAACTAGAGTAGAGGAAAGTGTTATCTGAAATAATGACACTTGGTTAAATTGTTTACCATATGACATTACCGTTTAATATTGTTTAGTTACACAACATGTGATCCGTGCAAAATACGCACGCTACTATATGATAGATTGCGCCATGAAACGCAGTTCCTCTGTACAAATTAAAAATTTCCCCTCAAACATTTCAATAGCCCTCCAAAATACATAATATGAAAATGTTGTTACTATATATTATAACAATGTTAAACATATCTATATATGCATAAATTTTAGTGAAAAATGATCACAACCCAGCACTTGTTAATAATATCTGGTAATTATACTCTCTCTCTCTCTCTCTCTCTCTCTCTCTCTCTCTCTCTCTCTCTCTCTCATTCTCTGGTACAATTTTTTGTTTTTTATGAGCTCATTTTTTTTATTTAATGAATAATTTTGGTCATTAATTATGAATTTACTGAATTGGTCATTTATTTTCTTTGATATGTAAGTGTGTAAAATTATTGGAAAGCTGATACTTAGCTTCCGGTTTTGGGTAGATGTCACTGCACTACTCGAATCCTGTCATCATGCAAAATCTGATTCTTTACACTGTCTTAGGGCCCACACTCTCGAATCATAGTGTCCCCCCTCGTATCACACTTTGGCAGATTTTATGCTGCACGTAGAAGTCCGGACCGTTGCCGATTCTTCACTGTTTCACTCGGCCGATGACACCTACTCAAGCCCAGTTACAACACCAACATTACCGATATTTCATCAATAGTTATTAAACCACTTTTGGTGGTGCAAAATTTACACAAACACTCTTAGTGAATATGCCGGCCGGCTCGGTTCACTGTCTGGACGAAAAATGACCCAGAGTCTTTGTTAAACATTGCATAGGTGGGGCAAAACTACGTCACTAGCTCATTGTTCCGCAGACCAGCCCAGTCGCATACAATGAGTCTTACATTCCTTTCGTCTGACGTAATTGTGGGCTTGTTTGTTTACTGCTTATATGTGGCAAATAGTTTTTTGCGACATTTGTAGCTTTTCAGCGAATTCGACCGAAATCCTGTTAACTCCAAAGTGCGTTGTTTAAAATATTCTATAGTTTATTCACCAAAACTTTATAGGGATTATGAAATAAAATTATTATTATTACAAAATAAATGGTTAGAGAATAATAATACATTAATTATGGTTTTTAGGACCATAGATTTACAAAAGTATGATAGTACCAGAATTGTACTGTCACAAACCCCCCTCAATGAAAGATTTTATGCCGAAGCATAAAAACTTTCATTGACACATTCGTACTTCCTAAAGGGATCAGCCAGGATATGTCGCCACAACCCCCTTACAATTTATATGAAAAGAAATACAATAACTCACCCGTGGTCCGATGATGAGGACAGTACCTGTATGACCTTACTGGACTTCTCCTTCGAGATCCCAACACCATAAGGCCAATCAGGCGCGTAACACTCCTGCTCTGACGCGCTGGCCAGCTCAGGACCGCCGTCATAACATCACCAAACACTGAAACAATAAATTAAAAATATCAAAATAGTGGCTTGGTAATTTCTTTGTCTTGCGCACTCGATAAGTCATGCCTTTTTACTAATACCATTTGTCCTATGTTATATTTAACCCACTTACCTCTTGCGTCGTGTCTACGTTTTCTCTGTTCGCCTTTGCTGATTAAGTTTTCGTTAGCCAACCGGATTTTAATGTTTACATCAGTTGTCCTGCTCTCAGGTGGATAGTCTAACAATTACTATATCCCTAACCGATCTGTTTCCCCTTAGCTATGTGCTGGTTTGCGTTAAGAAGCACTGGGTTTGCTTCAGCTCAACAAGAATTATATAGAAGTGCCATTCTCTTTATTTTAAAAAGCTTTTCGATTCCCATCGATAATAATTAACTCTTTCTGTTTTCACAATTAATGTAATTATAAAAGAAACAAATATCTAAATGAAATACATGGATATAATAAATATATAAATCCCAAATTATATATAATTACCTAAATCTCCCTTTAAATTAATTACTCAAACAGGGAGAAAAACATAAAAAAAAAAAATCTTATTAAAATTAATATTATTATTATTAACAGTTAATAACTGGCGCTGTTAATAATATTTACCCCTCTTTCTCCTCCACACACACTATTTCTTATACATCATGTTCAAATTCCAATGCTAATACATATTACATAATACATCATAATCAAAATTGATACATTAACCCATTTAACACATTGAAATAGTTAATTCATATTTAATCTTGATCAGAATTTACACATTCTACCTATTTAAATTTGCATTTAAATTATGAAAATTACAATTTTAATTAATTAATTAATTCTAAACTTTCATTAATTAGCCATCAATTATTTATCATTTATTATTAATTTATTTCAAATTTATTATTAATATTCATATTACATTATATTATTTCATTTCATTTCCTATTTCCTTGCTACTCTGATTATTAATTTTCTACCTAACCTTTCACATTTTATCCTGATTAGTCTGGGTGACTCCTGTATTCACTATGCTTTGACTTATTTTTATACTCTTACTCACCTTTCTTCTAACTAACAACCAAATTTACCTATCATGACACCAATTTCTCAATTATAAACACCTTTCACTAATTTCATTCCGACGATAAATCCTATGGCACCGCGCGTCTTTGTACTAAGATGGGTGTTCCCTACCTGGCTATATACATTCATAATTTTTTGCCCTTCCCAAAATATCGGCAAACACTCCCTTAAACTACGCTATTACCTGCCACAACGCTATACGTTGACCACTCCTTATCACCTCACCGCCACTACAAAATATCATCAGCAACAAATAAATGTTTAACCTCTACTTTACTCACCTCTACAAATAATCACTAACTACTGTGTCCCTAAATATCTAATACTCTCTTTTTATTATTTTCTTTAAAAATTCTTAACTATCTAACTCCCATTTACTTTAATTAACTCACTTACATACCTCTATTTATTAATACACCCAGGCTCTATTCCCTTTTTTAACATTCTACCTTACTGTAATCATTGACAATTGCATTATATTTATCTCTCACCTACTCATAACAGTACATCTCAATATTCAAATATATATTTTTACTTAATCATTTATTATTCATTAGAAATGTTTTATTCGTTACAAATTAATAATTTAACTTCATTACTATTACAATTATACATTTAGTACAACTTTCTTTTGTACCACATTAATCGAGTAATTACTCTTTAATTATTATTTAAAATTTTCACTATTTACTTGTTTAGCAAAATAAAAACATGTTTATTATTAAAACAATACATAATACATGGTGTACATAAAATTTACCTGTAGTATACAACATCAAAATATATAAATACATTGATATTAACACATAAACACAATGAAAAATATACAGTCCAACTTCATTATTTTGTCATTAATCAAAATCAGTCCATATGCAGTCCAATTCAAAACCAGTGTTCACTTATATTAAATGTTCATTACACGATAAAACAATCTGTCCTTCATCTTTGAATAACATTCTAATCTTAGATCTATTTATCTTATTGTTTAGTAAATAAATTATATTATTATAGTCATTATAATATTTATCCAACGTTTTATATTCATTCACAATTTCGTTTACATTAATAGATGTATTACCTATTAATTTATCATGTGCCATGTCACGATCGGGTATAGTTCTGTCTACATCAGTATGATATGTTATAATCTTGTTAGTCATATAGTCATCACAATTATCATCATAATTTTCTACTACTACACCTGTTACTTCCCAAGGTAAGTGCTTGATACCATTATTCTCATTAACTATTATTGTTGTCTCAATTTCATTATAATAAACCATCTCTACTCCTAACCTTTCTACAAGTTCTCTATACTTTCTATTTACTTTAAAAATTTCTATTACTCTCTTATTCTCTCTCTCTCAATATATTTCTCACCATAACACCAAGCTATACTCTCTCTTTCCAAATATGCAGGGGTCACTGACTCATAATTACTGCACCACCTATGAGGTACACTAAAACACCAAGGAACTCTCTATTTGTAGACCTATCGTCTCCCAAATATAAATCTAAGGAACTCTCGTCCTTATTAAAAATACGTGAAGACTTGACTTCACCCCCTACCACAACATCAAAGGAAAATTCTACCCCTGCACCCTTTTTACAAATGTACTTTCTCTCAGCTCTCTCTCTGACTCAACACACTCAAACACCTCATTTTCACTCCCAATATTCTCATTATCGTTTTCTAATATCATATCATTCTTACTACCTGTAAACTCATTATTCAAATTATCACTGTTACTCCCCTTCTGATTCTCTATTTGGATTAACTTCTCATCCAACTTTTTAATTACTTTGTCACATTGTTTATCTAGATTATCGTTACGTCTTTTAATTTTGGTCTTTAATTCATCTAACTTTACATCAAATTTGTTACTTTGTTCATTGAATTTATTTAATAGTAACTGCATCAAAACAGCTGTCTCATTCATTTTGCTTATTTTAATATTACCCGCATGCATACAATCTTATAACATAACCTCGTGGAAGCCCGGTTATGTTTACGTATTTAAAAATATGTAAAACTATTACTTCAAATAACTTTTCCGCTCTCTTCGTAGGCTTACCCACATAAAACAAAATTCTACGTAGTGTCCCTGTTCGGGCGCCAATGTTATACTACTTTTTAAGAAAATACAATATAATATCTTTACTTAGTCAATAATTTCAAAGGTCGGGCGCCATCTTGATCAAGAAACGTAAATATACACTTGTAGTTTTACTTACATTAAAAGTTATTACAAGGGCAGGAATTCGGTTAAGCGAACTAGAGTAGAGGAAAGTGTTATCTGAAATAATGACACTTGGTTAAATTGTTTACCATATGACATTACCGTTTAATATTGTTTAGTTACACAACATGTGATCCGTGCAAAATACGCACGCTACTATATGATAGATTGCGCCATGAAACGCAGTTCCTCTGTACAAATTAAAAATTTCCCCTCAAACATTTCAATAGCCCTCCAAAATACATAATATGAAAATGTTGTTACTATATATTATAACAATGTTAAACATATCTATATATGCATAAATTTTAGTGAAAAATGATCACAACCCAGCACTTGTTAATAATATCTGGTAATTATATTCTCTCTCTCTCTCTCTCTCTCTCTCTCTCTCATTCTCTGGTACAATTTTTTGTTTTTTATGAGCTCATTTTTTTTATTTAATGAATAATTTTGGTCATTAATTATGAATTTACTGAATTGGTCATTTATTTTCTTTGATATGTAAGTGTGTAAAATTATTGGAAAGCTGATACTTAGCTTCCGGTTTTGGGTAGATGTCACTGCACTACTCGAATCCTGTCATCATGCAAAATCTGATTCTTTACACTGTCTTAGGGCCCACACTCTCGAATCATAGTGTCCCCCCTCGTATCACACTTTGGCAGATTTTATGCTGCACGTAGAAGTCCGGACCGTTGCCGATTCTTCACTGTTTCACTCGGCCGATGACACCTACTCAAGCCCAGTTACAACACCAACATTACCGATATTTCATCAATAGTTATTAAACCACTTTTGGTGGTGCAAAATTTACACAAACACTCTTAGTGAATATGCCGGCCGGCTCGGTTCACTGTCTGGACGAAAAATGACCCAGAGTCTTTGTTAAACATTGCATAGGTGGGGCAAAACTACGTCACTAGCTCATTGTTCCGCAGACCAGCCCAGTCGCATACAATGAGTCTTACATTCCTTTCGTCTGACGTAATTGTGGGCTTGTTTGTTTACTGCTTATATGTGGCAAATAGTTTTTTGCGACATTTGTAGCTTTTCAGCGAATTCGACCGAAATCCTGTTAACTCTAAAGTGCGTTGTTTAAAATATTCTATAGTTTATTCACCAAAACTTTATAGGGATTATGAAATAAAATTATTATTATTACAAAATAAATGGTTAGAGAATAATAATACAATAATTATGGTTTTTAGGACCATAGATTTACAAAAGTATGATAGTACCAGAATTGTACTGTCACAAACCCCCCTCAATGAAAGATTTTATGCCGAAGCATAAAAACTTTCATTGACACATTCGTACTTCCTAAAGGGATCAGCCAGGATATGTCGCCACAACCCCCTTACAATTTATATGAAAAGAAATACAATAACTCACCCGTGGTCCGATGATGAGGACAGTACCTGTATGACCTTGCTGGACTTCTCCTTCGAGATCCCAACACCATAAGGCCAATCAGGCGCGTAACACTCCTGCTCTGACGCGCTGGCCAGCTCAGGACCGCCGTCATAACATCACCAAACACTGAAACAATAAATTAAAAATATCAAAATAGTGGCTTGGTAATTTCTTTGTCTTGCGCACTCGATAAGTCATGCCTTTTTACTAATACCATTTGTCATATGTTATATTTAACCCACTTACCTCTTGCGTCGTGTCTACGTTTTCTCTGTTCGCCTTTGCTGATTAAGTTTTCGTTAGCCAACCGGATTTTAATGTTTACATCAGTTGTCCTGCTCTCAGGTGGATAGTCTAACAATTACTATATCCCTAACCGATCTGTTTCCCCTTAGCTATGTGCTGGTTTGCGTTAAGAAGCACTGGGTTTGCTTCAGCTCAACAAGAATTATATAGAAGTGCCATTCTCTTTATTTTAAAAAGCTTTTCGATTCCCATCGATAATAATTAACTCTTTCTGTTTTCACAATTAATGTAATTATAAAAGAAACAAATATCTAAATGAAATACATGGATATAATAAATATATAAATCCCAAATTATATATAATTACCTAAATCTCCCTTTAAATTAATTACTCAAACAGGGAGAAAAACATAAAAAAAAAAAATCTTATTAAAATTAATATTATTATTATTAACAGTTAATAACTGGCGCTGTTAATAATATTTACCCCTCTTTCTCCTCCACACACACTATTTCTTATACATCATGTTCAAATTCCAATGCTAATACATATTACATAATACATCATAATCAAAATTGATACATTAACACATTTAACACATTGAAATAGTTAATTCATATTTAATCTTGATCAGAATTTACACATTCTACCTATTTAAATTTGCATTTAAATTATGAAAATTACAATTTTAATTAATTAATTAATTCTAAACTTTCATTAATTAGCCATCAATTATTTATCATTTATTATTAATTTATTTCAAATTTATTATTAATATTCATATTACATTATATTATTTCATTTCATTTCCTATTTCCTTGCTACTCTGATTATTAATTTTCTACCTAACCTTTCACATTTTATCCTGATTAGTCTGGGTGACTCCTGTATTCACTATGCTTTGACTTATTTTTATACTCTTACTCACCTTTCTTCTAACTAACAACCAAATTTACCTATCATGACACCAATTTCTCAATTATAAACACCTTTCACTAATTTCATTCCGACGATAAATCCTATGGCACCGCGCGTCTTTGTACTAAGATGGGTGTTCCCTACCTGGCTATATACATTCATAATTTTTTGCCCTTCCCAAAATATCGGCAAACACTCCCTTAAACTACACTATTACCTGCCACAACGCTATACGTTGACCACTCCTTATCACCTCACCGCCACTACAAAATATCATCAGCAACAAATAAATGTTTAACCTCTACTTTACTCACCTCTACAAATAATCACTAACTACTGTGTCCCTAAATATCTAATACTCTCTTTTTATTATTTTCTTTAAAAATTCTTAACTATCTAACTCCCATTTACTTTAATTAACTCACTTACATACCTCTATTTATTAATACACCCAGGCTCTATTCCCTTTTTTAACATTCTACCTTACTGTAATCATTGACAATTGCATTATATTTATCTCTCACCTACTCATAACAGTACATCTCAATATTCAAATATATATTTTTACTTAATCATTTATTATTCATTAGAAATGTTTTATTCGTTACAAATTAATAATTTAACTTCATTACTATTACAATTATACATTTAGTACAACTTTCTTTTGTACCACATTAATCGAGTAATTACTCTTTAATTATTATTTAAAATTTTCACTATTTACTTGTTTAGCAAAATAAAAACATGTTTATTATTAAAACAATACATAATACATGGTGTACATAAAATTTACCTGTAGTATACAACATCAAAATACATAAATACATTGATATTAACACATAAACACAATGAAAAATATACAGTCCAACTTCATTATTTTGTCATTAATCAAAATCAGTCCATATGCAGTCCAATTCAAAACCAGTGTTCACTTATATTAAATGTTCATTACACGATAAAACAATCTGTCCTTCATCTTTGAATAACATTCTAATCTTAGATCTATTTATCTTATTGTTTAGTAAATAAATTATATTATTATAGTCATTATAATATTTATCCAACGTTTTATATTCATTCACAATTTCGTTTACATTAATAGATGTATTACCTATTAATTTATCATGTGCCATGTCACGATCGGGTATAGTTCTGTCTACATCAGTATGATATGTTATAATCTTGTTAGTCATATAGTCATCACAATTATCATCATAATTTTCTACTACTACACCTGTTACTTCCCAAGGTAAGTGCTTGATACCATTATTCTCATTAACTATTATTGTTGTCTCAATTTCATTATAATAAACCATCTCTACTCCTAACCTTTCTACAAGTTCTCTATACTTTCTATTTACTTTAAAAATTTCTATTACTCTCTTATTCTCTCTCTCTCAATATATTTCTCACCATAACACCAAGCTATACTCTCTCTTTCCAAATATGCAGGGGTCACTGACTCATAATTACTGCACCACCTATGAGGTACACTAAAACACCAAGGAACTCTATTTGTAGACCTATCGTCTCCCAAATATAAATCTAAGGAACTCTCGTCCTTATTAAAAATACGTGAAGACTTGACTTCACCCCCTACCACAACATCAAAGGAAAATTCTACCCCTGCACCCTTTTTACAAATGTACTTTCTCTCAGCTCTCTCTCTGACTCAACACACTCAAACACCTCATTTTCACTCCCAATATTCTCATTATCGTTTTCTAATATCATATCATTCTTACTACCTGTAAACTCATTATTCAAATTATCACTGTTACTCCCCTTCTGATTCTCTATTTGGATTAACTTCTCATCCAACTTTTTAATTACTTTGTCACATTGTTTATCTAGATTATCGTTACGTCTTTTAATTTTGGTCTTTAATTCATCTAACTTTACATCAAATTTGTTACTTTGTTCATTGAATTTATTTAATAGTAACTGCATCAAAACAGCTGTCTCATTCATTTTGCTTATTTTAATATTACCCGCATGCATACACTCTTATAACATAACCTCGTGGAAGCCCGGTTATGTTTACGTATTTAAAAATATGTAAAACTATTACTTCAAATAACTTTTCCGCTCTCTTCGTAGGCTTACCCACATAAAACAAAATTCTACGTAGTGTCCCTGTTCGGGCGCCAATGTTATACTACTTTTTAAGAAAATACAATATAATATCTTTACTTAGTCAATAATTTCAAAGGTCGGGCGCCATCTTGATCAAGAAACGTAAATATACACTTGTAGTTTTACTTACATTTAAAAGTTATTACAAGGGCAGGAATTCGGTTAAGCGAACTAGAGTAGAGGAAAGTGTTATCTGAAATAATGACACTTGGTTAAATTGTTTACCATATGACATTACCGTTTAACATTGTTTAGTTACACAACATGTGATCCGTGCAAAATACGCACGCTACTATATGATAGATTGCGCCATGAAACGCAGTTCCTCTGTACAAATTAAAAATTTCCCCTCAAACATTTCAATAGCCCTCCAAAATACATAATATGAAAATGTTGTTACTATATATTATAACAATGTTAAACATATCTATATATGCATAAATTTTAGTGAAAAATGATCACAACCCAGCACTTGTTAATAATATCTGGTAATTATACTCTCTCTCTCTCTCTCTCTCTCTCTCTCTCTCTCTCTCTCTCTCTCTCATTCTCTGGTACAATTTTTTGTTTTTTATGAGCTCATTTTTTTTATTTAATGAATAATTTTGGTCATTAATTATGAATTTACTGAATTGGTCATTTATTTTCTTTGATATGTAAGTGTGTAAAATTATTGGAAAGCTGATACTTAGCTTCCGGTTTTGGGTAGATGTCACTGCACTACTCGAATCCTGTCATCATGCAAAATCTGATTCTTTACACTGTCTTAGGGCCCACACTCTCGAATCATAGTGTCCCCCCTCGTATCACACTTTGGCAGATTTTATGCTGCACGTAGAAGTCCGGACCGTTGCCGATTCTTCACTGTTTCACTCGGCCGATGACACCTACTCAAGCCCAGTTACAACACCAACATTACCGATATTTCATCAATAGTTATTAAACCACTTTTGGTGGTGCAAAATTTACACAAACACTCTTAGTGAATATGCCGGCCGGCTCGGTTCACTGTCTGGACGAAAAATGACCCAGAGTCTTTGTTAAACATTGCATAGGTGGGGCAAAACTACGTCACTAGCTCATTGTTCCGCAGACCAGCCCAGTCGCATACAATGAGTCTTACATTCCTTTCGTCTGACGTAATTGTGGGCTTGTTTGTTTACTGCTTATATGTGGCAAATAGTTTTTTGCGACATTTGTAGCTTTTCAGCGAATTCGACCGAAATCCTGTTAACTCCAAAGTGCGTTGTTTAAAATATTCTATAGTTTATTCACCAAAACTTTATAGGGATTATGAAATAAAATTATTATTATTACAAAATAAATGGTTAGAGAATAATAATACATTAATTATGGTTTTTAGGACCATAGATTTACAAAAGTATGATAGTACCAGAATTGTACTGTCACAAACCCCCCTCAATGAAAGATTTTATGCCGAAGCATAAAAACTTTCATTGACACATTCGTACTTCCTAAAGGGATCAGCCAGGATATGTCGCCACAACCCCCTTACAATTTATATGAAAAGAAATACAATAACTCACCCGTGGTCCGATGATGAGGACAGTACCTGTATGACCTTACTGGACTTCTCCTTCGAGATCCCAACACCATAAGGCCAATCAGGCGCGTAACACTCCTGCTCTGACGCGCTGGCCAGCTCAGGACCGCCGTCATAACATCACCAAACACTGAAACAATAAATTAAAAATATCAAAATAGTGGCTTGGTAATTTCTTTGTCTTGCGCACTCGATAAGTCATGCCTTTTTACTAATACCATTTGTCCTATGTTATATTTAACCCACTTACCTCTTGCGTCGTGTCTACGTTTTCTCTGTTCGCCTTTGCTGATTAAGTTTTCGTTAGCCAACCGGATTTTAATGTTTACATCAGTTGTCCTGCTCTCAGGTGGATAGTCTAACAATTACTATATCCCTAACCGATCTGTTTCCCCTTAGCTATGTGCTGGTTTGCGTTAAGAAGCACTGGGTTTGCTTCAGCTCAACAAGAATTATATAGAAGTGCCATTCTCTTTATTTTAAAAAGCTTTTCGATTCCCATCGATAATAATTAACTCTTTCTGTTTTCACAATTAATGTAATTATAAAAGAAACAAATATCTAAATGAAATACATGGATATAATAAATATATAAATCCCAAATTATATATAATTACCTAAATCTCCCTTTAAATTAATTACTCAAACAGGGAGAAAAACATAAAAAAAAAAAATCTTATTAAAATTAATATTATTATTATTAACAGTTAATAACTGGCGCTGTTAATAATATTTACCCCTCTTTCTCCTCCACACACACTATTTCTTATACATCATGTTCAAATTCCAATGCTAATACATATTACATAATACATCATAATCAAAATTGATACATTAACCCATTTAACACATTGAAATAGTTAATTCATATTTAATCTTGATCAGAATTTACACATTCTACCTATTTAAATTTGCATTTAAATTATGAAAATTACAATTTTAATTAATTAATTAATTCTAAACTTTCATTAATTAGCCATCAATTATTTATCATTTATTATTAATTTATTTCAAATTTATTATTAATATTCATATTACATTATATTATTTCATTTCATTTCCTATTTCCTTGCTACTCTGATTATTAATTTTCTACCTAACCTTTTACATTTTATCCTGATTAGTCTGGGTGACTCCTGTATTCACTATGCTTTGACTTATTTTTATACTCTTACTCACCTTTCTTCTAACTAACAACCAAATTTACCTATCATGACACCAATTTCTCAATTATAAACACCTTTCACTAATTTCATTCCGACGATAAATCCTATGGCACCGCGCGTCTTTGTACTAAGATGGGTGTTCCCTACCTGGCTATATACATTCATAATTTTTTGCCCTTCCCAAAATATCGGCAAACACTCCCTTAAACTACGCTATTACCTGCCACAACGCTATACGTTGACCACTCCTTATCACCTCACCGCCACTACAAAATATCATCAGCAACAAATAAATGTTTAACCTCTACTTTACTCACCTCTACAAATAATCACTAACTACTGTGTCCCTAAATATCTAATACTCTCTTTTTATTATTTTCTTTAAAAATTCTTAACTATCTAACTCCCATTTACTTTAATTAACTCACTTACATACCTCTATTTATTAATACACCCAGGCTCTATTCCCTTTTTTAACATTCTACCTTACTGTAATCATTGACAATTGCATTATATTTATCTCTCACCTACTCATAACAGTACATCTCAATATTCAAATATATATTTTTACTTAATCATTTATTATTCATTAGAAATGTTTTATTCGTTACAAATTAATAATTTAACTTCATTACTATTACAATTATACATTTAGTACAACTTTCTTTTGTACCACATTAATCGAGTAATTACTCTTTAATTATTATTTAAAATTTTCACTATTTACTTGTTTAGCAAAATAAAAACATGTTTATTATTAAAACAATACATAATACATGGTGTACATAAAATTTACCTGTAGTATACAACATCAAAATATATAAATACATTGATATTAACACATAAACACAATGAAAAATATACAGTCCAACTTCATTATTTTGTCATTAATCAAAATCAGTCCATATGCAGTCCAATTCAAAACCAGTGTTCACTTATATTAAATGTTCATTACACGATAAAACAATCTGTCCTTCATCTTTGAATAACATTCTAATCTTAGATCTATTTATCTTATTGTTTAGTAAATAAATTATATTATTATAGTCATTATAATATTTATCCAACGTTTTATATTCATTCACAATTTCGTTTACATTAATAGATGTATTACCTATTAATTTATCATGTGCCATGTCACGATCGGGTATAGTTCTGTCTACATCAGTATGATATGTTATAATCTTGTTAGTCATATAGTCATCACAATTATCATCATAATTTTCTACTACTACACCTGTTACTTCCCAAGGTAAGTGCTTGATACCATTATTCTCATTAACTATTATTGTTGTCTCAATTTCATTATAATAAACCATCTCTACTCCTAACCTTTCTACAAGTTCTCTATACTTTCTATTTACTTTAAAAATTTCTATTACTCTCTTATTCTCTCTCTCTCAATATATTTCTCACCATAACACCAAGCTATACTCTCTCTTTCCAAATATGCAGGGGTCACTGACTCATAATTACTGCACCACCTATGAGGTACACTAAAACACCAAGGAACTCTCTATTTGTAGACCTATCGTCTCCCAAATATAAATCTAAGGAACTCTCGTCCTTATTAAAAATACGTGAAGACTTGACTTCACCCCCTACCACAACATCAAAGGAAAATTCTACCCCTGCACCCTTTTTACAAATGTACTTTCTCTCAGCTCTCTCTCTGACTCAACACACTCAAACACCTCATTTTCACTCCCAATATTCTCATTATCGTTTTCTAATATCATATCATTCTTACTACCTGTAAACTCATTATTCAAATTATCACTGTTACTCCCCTTCTGATTCTCTATTTGGATTAACTTCTCATCCAACTTTTTAATTACTTTGTCACATTGTTTATCTAGATTATCGTTACGTCTTTTAATTTTGGTCTTTAATTCATCTAACTTTACATCAAATTTGTTACTTTGTTCATTGAATTTATTTAATAGTAACTGCATCAAAACAGCTGTCTCATTCATTTTGCTTATTTTAATATTACCCGCATGCATACAATCTTATAACATAACCTCGTGGAAGCCCGGTTATGTTTACGTATTTAAAAATATGTAAAACTATTACTTCAAATAACTTTTCCGCTCTCTTCGTAGGCTTACCCACATAAAACAAAATTCTACGTAGTGTCCCTGTTCGGGCGCCAATGTTATACTACTTTTTAAGAAAATACAATATAATATCTTTACTTAGTCAATAATTTCAAAGGTCGGGCGCCATCTTGATCAAGAAACGTAAATATACACTTGTAGTTTTACTTACATTAAAAGTTATTACAAGGGCAGGAATTCGGTTAAGCGAACTAGAGTAGAGGAAAGTGTTATCTGAAATAATGACACTTGGTTAAATTGTTTACCATATGACATTACCGTTTAATATTGTTTAGTTACACAACATGTGATCCGTGCAAAATACGCACGCTACTATATGATAGATTGCGCCATGAAACGCAGTTCCTCTGTACAAATTAAAAATTTCCCCTCAAACATTTCAATAGCCCTCCAAAATACATAATATGAAAATGTTGTTACTATATATTATAACAATGTTAAACATATCTATATATGCATAAATTTTAGTGAAAAATGATCACAACCCAGCACTTGTTAATAATATCTGGTAATTATATTCTCTCTCTCTCTCTCTCTCTCTCTCTCTCTCTCATTCTCTGGTACAATTTTTTGTTTTTTATGAGCTCATTTTTTTTTATTTAATGAATAATTTTGGTCATTAATTATGAATTTACTGAATTGGTCATTTATTTTCTTTGATATGTAAGTGTGTAAAATTATTGGAAAGCTGATACTTAGCTTCCGGTTTTGGGTAGATGTCACTGCACTACTCGAATCCTGTCATCATGCAAAATCTGATTCTTTACACTGTCTTAGGGCCCACACTCTCGAATCATAGTGTCCCCCCTCGTATCACACTTTGGCAGATTTTATGCTGCACGTAGAAGTCCGGACCGTTGCCGATTCTTCACTGTTTCACTCGGCCGATGACACCTACTCAAGCCCAGTTACAACACCAACATTACCGATATTTCATCAATAGTTATTAAACCACTTTTGGTGGTGCAAAATTTACACAAACACTCTTAGTGAATATGCCGGCCGGCTCGGTTCACTGTCTGGACGAAAAATGACCCAGAGTCTTTGTTAAACATTGCATAGGTGGGGCAAAACTACGTCACTAGCTCATTGTTCCGCAGACCAGCCCAGTCGCATACAATGAGTCTTACATTCCTTTCGTCTGACGTAATTGTGGGCTTGTTTGTTTACTGCTTATATGTGGCAAATAGTTTTTTGCGACATTTGTAGCTTTTCAGCGAATTCGACCGAAATCCTGTTAACTCCAAAGTGCGTTGTTTAAAATATTCTATAGTTTATTCACCAAAACTTTATAGGGATTATGAAATAAAATTATTATTATTACAAAATAAATGGTTAGAGAATAATAATACAATAATTATGGTTTTTAGGACCATAGATTTACAAAAGTATGATAGTACCAGAATTGTACTGTCACAAACCCCCCTCAATGAAAGATTTTATGCCGAAGCATAAAAACTTTCATTGACACATTCGTACTTCCTAAAGGGATCAGCCAGGATATGTCGCCACAACCCCCTTACAATTTATATGAAAAGAAATACAATAACTCACCCGTGGTCCGATGATGAGGACAGTACCTGTATGACCTTGCTGGACTTCTCCTTCGAGATCCCAACACCATAAGGCCAATCAGGCGCGTAACACTCCTGCTCTGACGCGCTGGCCAGCTCAGGACCGCCGTCATAACATCACCAAACACTGAAACAATAAATTAAAAATATCAAAATAGTGGCTTGGTAATTTCTTTGTCTTGCGCACTCGATAAGTCATGCCTTTTTACTAATACCATTTGTCATATGTTATATTTAACCCACTTACCTCTTGCGTCGTGTCTACGTTTTCTCTGTTCGCCTTTGCTGATTAAGTTTTCGTTAGCCAACCGGATTTTAATGTTTACATCAGTTGTCCTGCTCTCAGGTGGATAGTCTAACAATTACTATATCCCTAACCGATCTGTTTCCCCTTAGCTATGTGCTGGTTTGCGTTAAGAAGCACTGGGTTTGCTTCAGCTCAACAAGAATTATATAGAAGTGCCATTCTCTTTATTTTAAAAAGCTTTTCGATTCCCATCGATAATAATTAACTCTTTCTGTTTTCACAATTAATGTAATTATAAAAGAAACAAATATCTAAATGAAATACATGGATATAATAAATATATAAATCCCAAATTATATATAATTACCTAAATCTCCCTTTAAATTAATTACTCAAACAGGGAGAAAAACATAAAAAAAAAAAATCTTATTAAAATTAATATTATTATTATTAACAGTTAATAACTGGCGCTGTTAATAATATTTACCCCTCTTTCTCCTCCACACACACTATTTCTTATACATCATGTTCAAATTCCAATGCTAATACATATTACATAATACATCATAATCAAAATTGATACATTAACACATTTAACACATTGAAATAGTTAATTCATATTTAATCTTGATCAGAATTTACACATTCTACCTATTTAAATTTGCATTTAAATTATGAAAATTACAATTTTAATTAATTAATTAATTCTAAACTTTCATTAATTAGCCATCAATTATTTATCATTTATTATTAATTTATTTCAAATTTATTATTAATATTCATATTACATTATATTATTTCATTTCATTTCCTATTTCCTTGCTACTCTGATTATTAATTTTCTACCTAACCTTTCACATTTTATCCTGATTAGTCTGGGTGACTCCTGTATTCACTATGCTTTGACTTATTTTTATACTCTTACTCACCTTTCTTCTAACTAACAACCAAATTTACCTATCATGACACCAATTTCTCAATTATAAACACCTTTCACTAATTTCATTCCGACGATAAATCCTATGGCACCGCGCGTCTTTGTACTAAGATGGGTGTTCCCTACCTGGCTATATACATTCATAATTTTTTGCCCTTCCCAAAATATCGGCAAACACTCCCTTAAACTACGCTATTACCTGCCACAACGCTATACGTTGACCACTCCTTATCACCTCACCGCCACTACAAAATATCATCAGCAACAAATAAATGTTTAACCTCTACTTTACTCACCTCTACAAATAATCACTAACTACTGTGTCCCTAAATATCTAATACTCTCTTTTTATTATTTTCTTTAAAAATTCTTAACTATCTAACTCCCATTTACTTTAATTAACTCACTTACATACCTCTATTTATTAATACACCCAGGCTCTATTCCCTTTTTTAACATTCTACCTTACTGTAATCATTGACAATTGCATTATATTTATCTCTCACCTACTCATAACAGTACATCTCAATATTCAAATATATATTTTTACTTAATCATTTATTATTCATTAGAAATGTTTTATTCGTTACAAATTAATAATTTAACTTCATTACTATTACAATTATACATTTAGTACAACTTTCTTTTGTACCACATTAATCGAGTAATTACTCTTTAATTATTATTTAAAATTTTCACTATTTACTTGTTTAGCAAAATAAAAACATGTTTATTATTAAAACAATACATAATACATGGTGTACATAAAATTTACCTGTAGTATACAACATCAAAATATATAAATACATTGATATTAACACATAAACACAATGAAAAATATACAGTCCAACTTCATTATTTTGTCATTAATCAAAATCAGTCCATATGCAGTCCAATTCAAAACCAGTGTTCACTTATATTAAATGTTCATTACACGATAAAACAATCTGTCCTTCATCTTTGAATAACATTCTAATCTTAGATCTATTTATCTTATTGTTTAGTAAATAAATTATATTATTATAGTCATTATAATATTTATCCAACGTTTTATATTCATTCACAATTTCGTTTACATTAATAGATGTATTACCTATTAATTTATCATGTGCCATGTCACGATCGGGTATAGTTCTGTCTACATCAGTATGATATGTTATAATCTTGTTAGTCATATAGTCATCACAATTATCATCATAATTTTCTACTACTACACCTGTTACTTCCCAAGGTAAGTGCTTGATACCATTATTCTCATTAACTATTATTGTTGTCTCAATTTCATTATAATAAACCATCTCTACTCCTAACCTTTCTACAAGTTCTCTATACTTTCTATTTACTTTAAAAATTTCTATTACTCTCTTATTCTCTCTCTCTCAATATATTTCTCACCATAACACCAAGCTATACTCTCTCTTTCCAAATATGCAGGGGTCACTGACTCATAATTACTGCACCACCTATGAGGTACACTAAAACACCAAGGAACTCTCTATTTGTAGACCTATCGTCTCCCAAATATAAATCTAAGGAACTCTCGTCCTTATTAAAAATACGTGAAGACTTGACTTCACCCCCTACCACAACATCAAAGGAAAATTCTACCCCTGCACCCTTTTTACAAATGTACTTTCTCTCAGCTCTCTCTCTGACTCAACACACTCAAACACCTCATTTTCACTCCCAATATTCTCATTATCGTTTTCTAATATCATATCATTCTTACTACCTGTAAACTCATTATTCAAATTATCACTGTTACTCCCCTTCTGATTCTCTATTTGGATTAACTTCTCATCCAACTTTTTAATTACTTTGTCACATTGTTTATCTAGATTATCGTTACGTCTTTTAATTTTGGTCTTTAATTCATCTAACTTTACATCAAATTTGTTACTTTGTTCATTGAATTTATTTAATAGTAACTGCATCAAAACAGCTGTCTCATTCATTTTGCTTATTTTAATATTACCCGCATGCATACAATCTTATAACATAACCTCGTGGAAGCCCGGTTATGTTTACGTATTTAAAAATATGTAAAACTATTACTTCAAATAACTTTTCCGCTCTCTTCGTAGGCTTACCCACATAAAACAAAATTCTACGTAGTGTCCCTGTTCGGGCGCCAATGTTATACTACTTTTTAAGAAAATACAATATAATATCTTTACTTAGTCAATAATTTCAAAGGTCGGGCGCCATCTTGATCAAGAAACGTAAATATACACTTGTAGTTTTACTTACATTAAAAGTTATTACAAGGGCAGGAATTCGGTTAAGCGAACTAGAGTAGAGGAAAGTGTTATCTGAAATAATGACACTTGGTTAAATTGTTTACCATATGACATTACCGTTTAATATTGTTTAGTTACACAACATGTGATCCGTGCAAAATACGCACGCTACTATATGATAGATTGCGCCATGAAACGCAGTTCCTCTGTACAAATTAAAAATTTCCCCTCAAACATTTCAATAGCCCTCCAAAATACATAATATGAAAATGTTGTTACTATATATTATAACAATGTTAAACATATCTATATATGCATAAATTTTAGTGAAAAATGATCACAACCCAGCACTTGTTAATAATATCTGGTAATTATATTCTCTCTCTCTCTCTCTCTCTCTCTCTCTCTCTCATTCTCTGGTACAATTTTTTGTTTTTTATGAGCTCATTTTTTTTTATTTAATGAATAATTTTGGTCATTAATTATGAATTTACTGAATTGGTCATTTATTTTCTTTGATATGTAAGTGTGTAAAATTATTGGAAAGCTGATACTTAGCTTCCGGTTTTGGGTAGATGTCACTGCACTACTCGAATCCTGTCATCATGCAAAATCTGATTCTTTACACTGTCTTAGGGCCCACACTCTCGAATCATAGTGTCCCCCCTCGTATCACACTTTGGCAGATTTTATGCTGCACGTAGAAGTCCGGACCGTTGCCGATTCTTCACTGTTTCACTCGGCCGATGACACCTACTCAAGCCCAGTTACAACACCAACATTACCGATATTTCATCAATAGTTATTAAACCACTTTTGGTGGTGCAAAATTTACACAAACACTCTTAGTGAATATGCCGGCCGGCTCGGTTCACTGTCTGGACGAAAAATGACCCAGAGTCTTTGTTAAACATTGCATAGGTGGGGCAAAACTACGTCACTAGCTCATTGTTCCGCAGACCAGCCCAGTCGCATACAATGAGTCTTACATTCCTTTCGTCTGACGTAATTGTGGGCTTGTTTGTTTACTGCTTATATGTGGCAAATAGTTTTTTGCGACATTTGTAGCTTTTCAGCGAATTCGACCGAAATCCTGTTAACTCCAAAGTGCGTTGTTTAAAATATTCTATAGTTTATTCACCAAAACTTTATAGGGATTATGAAATAAAATTATTATTATTACAAAATAAATGGTTAGAGAATAATAATACAATAATTATGGTTTTTAGGACCATAGATTTACAAAAGTATGATAGTACCAGAATTGTACTGTCACAAACCCCCCTCAATGAAAGATTTTATGCCGAAGCATAAAAACTTTCATTGACACATTCGTACTTCCTAAAGGGATCAGCCAGGATATGTCGCCACAACCCCCTTACAATTTATATGAAAAGAAATACAATAACTCACCCGTGGTCCGATGATGAGGACAGTACCTGTATGACCTTGCTGGACTTCTCCTTCGAGATCCCAACACCATAAGGCCAATCAGGCGCGTAACACTCCTGCTCTGACGCGCTGGCCAGCTCAGGACCGCCGTCATAACATCACCAAACACTGAAACAATAAATTAAAAATATCAAAATAGTGGCTTGGTAATTTCTTTGTCTTGCGCACTCGATAAGTCATGCCTTTTTACTAATACCATTTGTCATATGTTATATTTAACCCACTTACCTCTTGCGTCGTGTCTACGTTTTCTCTGTTCGCCTTTGCTGATTAAGTTTTCGTTAGCCAACCGGATTTTAATGTTTACATCAGTTGTCCTGCTCTCAGGTGGATAGTCTAACAATTACTATATCCCTAACCGATCTGTTTCCCCTTAGCTATGTGCTGGTTTGCGTTAAGAAGCACTGGGTTTGCTTCAGCTCAACAAGAATTATATAGAAGTGCCATTCTCTTTATTTTAAAAAGCTTTTCGATTCCCATCGATAATAATTAACTCTTTCTGTTTTCACAATTAATGTAATTATAAAAGAAACAAATATCTAAATGAAATACATGGATATAATAAATATATAAATCCCAAATTATATATAATTACCTAAATCTCCCTTTAAATTAATTACTCAAACAGGGAGAAAAACATAAAAAAAAAAAATCTTATTAAAATTAATATTATTATTATTAACAGTTAATAACTGGCGCTGTTAATAATATTTACCCCTCTTTCTCCTCCACACACACTATTTCTTATACATCATGTTCAAATTCCAATGCTAATACATATTACATAATACATCATAATCAAAATTGATACATTAACACATTTAACACATTGAAATAGTTAATTCATATTTAATCTTGATCAGAATTTACACATTCTACCTATTTAAATTTGCATTTAAATTATGAAAATTACAATTTTAATTAATTAATTAATTCTAAACTTTCATTAATTAGCCATCAATTATTTATCATTTATTATTAATTTATTTCAAATTTATTATTAATATTCATATTACATTATATTATTTCATTTCATTTCCTATTTCCTTGCTACTCTGATTATTAATTTTCTACCTAACCTTTCACATTTTATCCTGATTAGTCTGGGTGACTCCTGTATTCACTATGCTTTGACTTATTTTTATACTCTTACTCACCTTTCTTCTAACTAACAACCAAATTTACCTATCATGACACCAATTTCTCAATTATAAACACCTTTCACTAATTTCATTCCGACGATAAATCCTATGGCACCGCGCGTCTTTGTACTAAGATGGGTGTTCCCTACCTGGCTATATACATTCATAATTTTTTGCCCTTCCCAAAATATCGGCAAACACTCCCTTAAACTACGCTATTACCTGCCACAACGCTATACGTTGACCACTCCTTATCACCTCACCGCCACTACAAAATATCATCAGCAACAAATAAATGTTTAACCTCTACTTTACTCACCTCTACAAATAATCACTAACTACTGTGTCCCTAAATATCTAATACTCTCTTTTTATTATTTTCTTTAAAAATTCTTAACTATCTAACTCCCATTTACTTTAATTAACTCACTTACATACCTCTATTTATTAATACACCCAGGCTCTATTCCCTTTTTTAACATTCTACCTTACTGTAATCATTGACAATTGCATTATATTTATCTCTCACCTACTCATAACAGTACATCTCAATATTCAAATATATATTTTTACTTAATCATTTATTATTCATTAGAAATGTTTTATTCGTTACAAATTAATAATTTAACTTCATTACTATTACAATTATACATTTAGTACAACTTTCTTTTGTACCACATTAATCGAGTAATTACTCTTTAATTATTATTTAAAATTTTCACTATTTACTTGTTTAGCAAAATAAAAACATGTTTATTATTAAAACAATACATAATACATGGTGTACATAAAATTTACCTGTAGTATACAACATCAAAATACATAAATACATTGATATTAACACATAAACACAATGAAAAATATACAGTCCAACTTCATTATTTTGTCATTAATCAAAATCAGTCCATATGCAGTCCAATTCAAAACCAGTGTTCACTTATATTAAATGTTCATTACACGATAAAACAATCTGTCCTTCATCTTTGAATAACATTCTAATCTTAGATCTATTTATCTTATTGTTTAGTAAATAAATTATATTATTATAGTCATTATAATATTTATCCAACGTTTTATATTCATTCACAATTTCGTTTACATTAATAGATGTATTACCTATTAATTTATCATGTGCCATGTCACGATCGGGTATAGTTCTGTCTACATCAGTATGATATGTTATAATCTTGTTAGTCATATAGTCATCACAATTATCATCATAATTTTCTACTACTACACCTGTTACTTCCCAAGGTAAGTGCTTGATACCATTATTCTCATTAACTATTATTGTTGTCTCAATTTCATTATAATAAACCATCTCTACTCCTAACCTTTCTACAAGTTCTCTATACTTTCTATTTACTTTAAAAATTTCTATTACTCTCTTATTCTCTCTCTCTCTCAATATATTTCTCACCATAACACCAAGCTATACTCTCTCTTTCCAAATATGCAGGGGTCACTGACTCATAATTACTGCACCACCTATGAGGTACACTAAAACACCAAGGAACTCTATTTGTAGACCTATCGTCTCCCAAATATAAATCTAAGGAACTCTCGTCCTTATTAAAAATACGTGAAGACTTGACTTCACCCCCTACCACAACATCAAAGGAAAATTCTACCCCTGCACCCTTTTTACAAATGTACTTTCTCTCAGCTCTCTCTCTGACTCAACACACTCAAACACCTCATTTTCACTCCCAATATTCTCATTATCGTTTTCTAATATCATATCATTCTTACTACCTGTAAACTCATTATTCAAATTATCACTGTTACTCCCCTTCTGATTCTCTATTTGGATTAACTTCTCATCCAACTTTTTAATTACTTTGTCACATTGTTTATCTAGATTATCGTTACGTCTTTTAATTTTGGTCTTTAATTCATCTAACTTTACATCAAATTTGTTACTTTGTTCATTGAATTTATTTAATAGTAACTGCATCAAAACAGCTGTCTCATTCATTTTGCTTATTTTAATATTACCCGCATGCATACACTCTTATAACATAACCTCGTGGAAGCCCGGTTATGTTTACGTATTTAAAAATATGTAAAACTATTACTTCAAATAACTTTTCCGCTCTCTTCGTAGGCTTACCCACATAAAACAAAATTCTACGTAGTGTCCCTGTTCGGGCGCCAATGTTATACTACTTTTTAAGAAAATACAATATAATATCTTTACTTAGTCAATAATTTCAAAGGTCGGGCGCCATCTTGATCAAGAAACGTAAATATACACTTGTAGTTTTACTTACATTTAAAAGTTATTACAAGGGCAGGAATTCGGTTAAGCGAACTAGAGTAGAGGAAAGTGTTATCTGAAATAATGACACTTGGTTAAATTGTTTACCATATGACATTACCGTTTAATATTGTTTAGTTACACAACATGTGATCCGTGCAAAATACGCACGCTACTATATGATAGATTGCGCCATGAAACGCAGTTCCTCTGTACAAATTAAAAATTTCCCCTCAAACATTTCAATAGCCCTCCAAAATACATAATATGAAAATGTTGTTACTATATATTATAACAATGTTAAACATATCTATATATGCATAAATTTTAGTGAAAAATGATCACAACCCAGCACTTGTTAATAATATCTGGTAATTATACTCTCTCTCTCTCTCTCTCTCTCTCTCTCTCTCTCTCTCATTCTCTGGTACAATTTTTTGTTTTTTATGAGCTCATTTTTTTTATTTAATGAATAATTTTGGTCATTAATTATGAATTTACTGAATTGGTCATTTATTTTCTTTGATATGTAAGTGTGTAAAATTATTGGAAAGCTGATACTTAGCTTCCGGTTTTGGGTAGATGTCACCGCACTACTCGAATCCTGTCATCATGCAAAATCTGATTCTTTACATTGTCTTAGGGCCCACACTCTCGAATCATAGTGTCCCCCCTCCTATCACACTTTGGCAGATTTTATGCTGCACGTAGAAGTCCGGACCGTTGCCGATTCTTCACGGTTTCACTCGGCCGATGACACCTACTCAAGCCCAGTTACAACACCAACATTACCGATATTTCATCAATAGTTATTAAACCACTTTTGGTGGTGCAAAATTTACACAAACACTCTTAGTGAATATGCCGGCCGGCTCGGTTCACTGTCTGGACGAAAAATGACCCAGAGTCTTTGTTAAACATTGCATAGGTGGGGCAAAACTACGTCACTAGCTCATTGTTCCGCAGACCAGCCCAGTCGCATACAATGAGTCTTACATTCCTTTCGTCTGACGTAATTGTGGGCTTGTTTGTTTACTGCTTATATGTGGCAAATAGTTTTTTGCGACATTTGTAGCTTTTCAGCGAATTCGACCGAAATCCTGTTAACTCCAAAGTGCATTGTTTAAAATATTCTATAGTTTATTCACCAAAACTTTATATGGATTATGAAATAAAATTATTATTATTACAAAATAAATGGTTAGAGAATAATAATACAATAATTATGGTTTTTAGGACCATAGATTTACAAAAGTATGATAGTACCAGAATTGTACTGTCACAAACCCCCCTCAATGAAAGATTTTATGCCGAAGCATAAAAACTTTCATTGACACATTCGTACTTCCTAAAGGGATCAGCCAGGATATGTCGCCACAACCCCCTTACAATTTATATGAAAAGAAATACAATAACTCACCCGTGGTCCGATGATGAGGACAGTACCTGTATGACCTTACTGGACTTCTCCTTCGAGATCCCAACACCATAAGGCCAATCAGGCGCGTAACACTCCTGCTCTGACGCGCTGGCCAGCTCAGGACCGCCGTCATAACATCACCAAACACTGAAACAATAAATTAAAAATATCAAAATAGTGGCTTGGTAATTTCTTTGTCTTGCGCACTCGATAAGTCATGCCTTTTTACTAATACCATTTGTCCTATGTTATATTTAACCCACTTACCTCTTGCGTCGTGTCTACGTTTTCTCTGTTCGCCTTTGCTGATTAAGTTTTCGTTAGCCAACCGGATTTTAATGTTTACATCAGTTGTCCTGCTCTCAGGTGGATAGTCTAACAATTACTATATCCCTAACCTATCTGTTTCCCCTTAGCTATGTGCTGGTTTGCGTTAAGAAGCACTGGGTTTGCTTCAACTCAACAAGAATTATATAGAAGTGCCATTCTCTTTATTTTAAAAATCTTTTCGATTCCCATCGATAGTAATTAACTCTTTCTGTTTTCACAATTAATGTAATTATAAAAGAAACAAATATCTAAATGAAATACATGGATATAATAAATATATAAATCCCAAATTATATATAATTACCTAAATCTCCCTTTAAATGAATTACTCAAACAGGGAGAAAAACATAAAAAAAAAAAATCTTATTAAAATTAATATTATTATTATTAACAGTTAATAACTGGCGCTGTTAATAATATTTACCCCTCTTTCTCCTCCACACACACTATTTCTTATACATCATAATCAAAATTGATACATTAACACATTTAACACATTGAAATAGTTAATTCATATTTAATCTTGATCAGAATTTACACATTCTACCTATTTAAATTTGCATTTAAATTATGAAAATTACAATTTCAATTAATTAATTAATTCTAAACTTTCATTAATTAGCCATCAATTATTTATCATTTATTATTAATTTATTTCAAATTTATTATTAATATTCATATTACATTATATTATTTCATTTCCTATTTCCTTGCTACTCTGATTATTAATTTTCTACCTAACCTTTCACATTTTATCCTGTATTCACTATGCTTTGACTTATTTTTATACTCTTACTCACCTTTCTTCTAACTAACAACCAAATTTACCTATCATGACACCAATTTCTCAATTATAAACACCTTTCACTAATTTCATTCCGACGATAAATCCTATGGCACCGCACGTCTTTGTACTAAGATGGGTGTTCCCTACCTGGCTATATACATTCATAATTTTTTGCCCTTCCCAAAATATGAAAATGAGATTTTTCTTTAATACAATAATTAGTAGAATAGAATATTTAGTCAGTAAGGATGTATATAGCATAAGCCTTACGGCATAATAACAAATAATAACGAATGTTTTAAGTCGAAGTAAATGCTAAGTGCACAATTTTATTAATATCAAATAAATTTGAAATACCGTTACAAGTTGCATAGAGTTCTTATTGCAGATACACCTGAAACCCAATTTAAATGCTATTTTGTTACATAATTTGTCAATCTTGAACGTGAGACCAGTCACGCCTATTTTATGTATATCGTATTGTTGCGTATTAATTATCGCTTCCAACGTGGAGCATCACAAATGTAAATTATATTATATTTACAACGTTATATCGTTGCATAATATGGCGTCCCAGATCGTGGGGCTCCACAAACACAAATAAATTTATATTTGCAATGTTGTATTGTTGTATAATATGTCGCCCTGGACGTAAGTACGCACACAAACGTCGCAGCAATGCAACGGAAAGGTAACGTGGGGTAACCCAATGGAATGTTGTCGCGAGGGTGAGCACAATGAATTTCCTGTGTACAACAACCAATTGTTATAATGAGGGGTGTCAGATCTAACGATACGCCGAACCGAACTCAATACCCGAAAATAAATAATTATTTTAAATGAGAAAAATAATATTACTATTAATTATTAATAATAATATAAGAGAGTATAATTAAGAAATGTTATTTATTAAGGATATGATAGCAAATAAAAAGGAATATTAGTGAAAAGAAATAAGGAATATTATTTTAAAGGGTTAATTAAGAAATGTATTATTAATGGTAAGGAATACTATTGTAGAGAAATATTTAAGAAAGTAATGGTAAAAGATGTTATTGTTGTTATTAATATGAAGAAAGGGTTAGGAATGGAAAATAATTGCTATAATTGTCAGAACGACTGATCAAGCGAACACTTAATGGAGATACAAGGACACAGAAGAAAGCAAGAGTGAAAAGTCAAAAGGGCAGAGACTACTTAGGATTAAGGACTTCGAGAAAAATATCATTGTTTTCCAAGACAGTTCCTCTGTAACCGATCATGCGACACACTACAAAGCTAAAAGAGTATTCTGTTACGGAAGTGTATTTCAGGAAAGTAATAGCGATCAGAAAGGTAATGTTAAAGAAATGTAATAAAAGGTAATGAATGTTAATGTATTGTATAAGTAATGTATTAGATAAAGTAATGTCATGTTAAGAAAAGAGTTAAGGAAGGTTAGAAGTGAAGGTAAGAATGTATGAGTAAGATAATGTAAAATTAAGGACCGAATTTACACACATATGTAGGAACGCAGAGCATCCAAAAGGAGAACAAGGGAGAGCTAATTGCAGTGGATTTTCTGGGACCACTACCACGATCAAGTCGAGGTGTGAAGCACATATTGGTATGTATCGATGTGTTTTCCAAGGCAGTCCGACTGTACCCAATTATGCGACCCACAACCAAAGTTGTTCTAAAGATACTACTGCAGAAATATATTCCGTCATATGGAAAAATGAAGAAGGTACTCGGTGATCAAGGTGTACGATTCCAAAGTGAAAAATGGGAGAGGACGTTAAGGGAAAATGGAATACAACCTGTACTCACATCCATAAGACATCCTCAAGGAAACCTTGCTGAGAGAGTTAACAAAGAATTAGGTAAATATTTACGAATATATTGTCATGATCAACACAATAAATGGGCAGAATATTTACCATTTCTTGAGAAAGCCATTAACGAAAATTATAATGAAGCAACAGGATATACTCCAATGGAATTAGAAGAAGATAAGAAGCCAAACAGATTTTGGACTAAGTATATAAACAAACCTAATAACCAAAATGTACCTATACCAATAAGTGTGAAAATTGAATACGCAAGGCAACGGATAAGAGAAAGAGGTAACAAGAGAGTAGAAAGATTTAATCTAACTCACAAGCTACAACAATTCAGCGTGGGAGAAAGTGTACTACTCAAAGCTAATCCAGTGGGAAAACGGAGTGATAATACGGCGAAGAAATTCTTCAGACTTTATAATGGACCGTATACGTTAAGACAGCGAGTAGGACAACACACTTTCATCGTATATGATGAGATACAGAAGAAAGAAATTGGTAAATTCCACGCAACGTCATTTAGGAAGTTTTACACATGAAAACAACGAGGTCAATGAAACCAGTCAGATGGCTGTTTGTTGAAGCCACCCTACTACAAGGTCACGAGCAGTGAGCGTATAAGGAGGGGAGGTAAGACATTTGTATACACTCCAATTAAGGGTGAAATGACGAATAGTATTCTTTATTATTTGTTACATTTTTTTTACAAGTGTAATAATAATAATAATAATAGTAATAAAATATTATAATAAATAAATTTATTAAATTTTTTTTGTTACCAAGCAGAGGGATAATGCGACAGTACAAATAAGTGATGTACTGAGCATTGAATATAAAAATTTAAATATACCTAATAAACTGTAATTAATTAATAATATATTAGAAATAAGCATGTCAGGGATTGCAAGCTTGGCTCAGACAAAAATATGAACAGGTGTTTCGACGTGCACACACACACAAATGTAACTGAAAGTGTGTACACCAGTATTTTGCTAGTGTGTGTGAACGCAGGTCTATGCAGGCGAGTTTACCACCCCAAGCTGAATAATTGCATAATTACTGTTTTTCCGTAATTATTCATAAACTATAATTAAAGAGTAAAATCCAAAAACACAATAAAATGTAAGAAAATTTACTAAATACTGTATACGAAAACCATGTGAAAGTGCCACACCGTACGAGTGTAATAGTGAAATAACTGTGTACAAATCGAAAGGGTTAAGTTGCAATGTCCAAAATTACAGTGAACATGTGTTGTAAAAATAGTTATAAGATAAGTATAAGAGTATACTTACAGGACTCTGCAATTCACAGAAATATAAGAAATAGCGAAATTGACAAAGAGTGGGGGAACTGAATCCAGAGACAGTTTCTGACATGTCGATTTCGTACCACTGCAGGTGTCGACCAAGACATGGGTATAAATAGGACACACAAGCTACAGTGGTTCTCTTTCTTAAATCATCCACGGTGCAGCAGGAGCTTCTGCCCGTCCACACAGAATATTTAAATTTTTGTAAATAATTTCATCCTTCCAGTTACATACAGTTATGTAACTCGATTGTCAAATCAACTGTTTTTAAATAATAACAAAATTACATAAGAAGATCCATTGACGTCAGAAACAGCACGAGGAGAAGGACAAGAGAGCGAGTCGACGCTGGACAAGAGGAGCGAGGCGACGCTGGACAGAAGACAGAGTCGATGCTGGACAAGAGGCGAGTCGACGCTGGACAAGAGGAGCGAGTCGACGCTGGACAAGAGGACGCTGGAGTGCGAGACGAGGACGACTACAGATGGATCAAATGATCGAGTATGATTGATGACAATAAGGTGATAAACAACTTATTTATCTCTTAATCGAACAATGAACTCAAAGACAAAGACATTCTTGTTTTATTTAAAAGTAAGAGCCAATGTTTATTTTAAAGTAGAATTAAAATCATAGATGTTTTAGAAATACTATTAACGTAACAAGAGCTCAAATTAGTATTGAAATAAAACGAATACAAAGAATTTAAATGAAAACAATTAGTGTTTGATATAAATCAGTACTGAGAAACAAAAGATAAATTCAATAACTATTAATATTTTGAGTACATTACAATATATAAAAAGATATTTAAATATTGATATTTTGAAACACATTAATTGACTGAGTAGTCTGAAAATGAGTTTTTCTTTAATACAATAATTAGTAGAATAGAATATTTAGTCAGTAAGGATGTATATAGCATAAGCCTTACGGCATAATAACAAATAATAACGAATGTTTTAAGTCGAAGTAAGTGCTAAGTGCACAATTTTATTAATATCAAATAAATTTGAAATACCGTTACAAGTTACATAGAGTTTTTATTGCAGATACACCTGAAACCCAATTTAAATGCTATTTTGTTACATAATTTGTCAATCTTGAACGTGAGACCAGTCACGCCTATTTTATGTATATCGTATTGTTGCATATTAATTATCGCTTCCAACGTGGAGCATCACAAATGTAAATTATATTATATTTACAATGTTATATCGTTGCATAATATGGCGTCCCAGATCGTGGGGCTCCGCAAACACAAATAAATTTATATTTGCAATGTTGTATCGTTGTAATATATATATAATATTTATAAAGAAATTACTTCAAGATATTTTTTCCTTATTAGGAACATGTTTCGAGAACCATTGTGTTCTCATCCTCAGCCTTCGTGATTTTGCGTCTGGTGAAGTACTTGTGTGTTGGCTTGTCGTTATTGTGGTTTCTTGTTGGTCTCTGGTACTTTAAAGTGGTATTATTGTGTGTGATTGTGGTGTATGTATTAGTATTTTGTGTATTTTCTATGTTGAGTGCTTTGAAAATTGTGTAACTCGACATTGAAAATACACAAAATACTAATACATACACCACAATCACACACAATAATACCACTTTAAAGTACCAGAGACCAACAAGAAACCACAATAACGACAAGCCAACACACAAGTACTTCACCAAACGCAAAATCACGAAGGCTGAGGATAGAACACAATGGTTCTCGAAACATGTTCCTAATAAGGAAAAAATATCTTGAGGTAATTTCTTTATAAATATTAAATATATTATATACATCAAGAAACGGACTGTAGCAAAAAGTGTTTGAATATATATATATATAGTCACCATCACACACTGAGTAAAACTGCATTTGGAATGTGGTATTCTATTAATCTAACAGGAATCATTCTCAAAACTGTTTTTATTTCTTGAAGTCTTTCCTTTACTTGATCCATCACACATGCTTCAAATTTGTCCAAAAAGTAATATTTTTGTTCTTCAAAAGTTAACCCAGTCTTTGGTTCAATCCAGTCTAAAATAAGAATAGCCTGCTATTGATCACAAACAGTTAAACCCTATGGAATTTTTTCTTTAGGTAAAGTTTATTGCTGGAGAACCAGTCATGAAAGTAACATGTGTCCACAGCATCAATTGAAAGGATAACTTCAATTATTTATCATACCCTGTGCTTTGTGATAATGTCTTTGCTTATCATATCCTGTTGACCTGATGAGCACAGATTTTTCACCTTTCCCTTCAATACTTTTTCACAAAATATTGTGCATTTATCTGCATTACCAATTGTTCATGTCTCCTTTGTAAAAAATAATCAGTGAAACTCGGTAATTTTATTTTTGTACTCCTCAGGCAAACATTGTCCAATACCAGTATTCTTCATTGAAAGACTGTTGTCTATGAAGAAATTGTACACATCAATCAGTATTGGTAATTTCAAGATATTGAACAATTTACTTACTGGAATCTATATGATTTCAATAGTAGCAATAGAAAATCTATTCCATTTTTTTATATATTTAAACTGACTAGCTGGTTTTCTACATCTTGAAACTTAGATACTTTTACCATCCAAAAAAGTGCTAATCATAAGTACTAACTCCTAACTTTTCTTTTTCTGTGTTTTTCATTCCCAAGCATAAGTTTAAGAACATCAGACTTACATAATGCAGAGCATGATTACCATTTTCTTCTCTATATTTTATTACAGATAATTTAAACATTGCCATAGAAGATGAGTGTTACATTCTTCCATGTACATTCATAATGAGTTGTGAGCATAGGTGCTTGGCATTGTTTTGTTTTTCTGAATGTTAAGGCACATACATTTCTTTGGTCTTCAGTGAGATATATTAGCTGTTGTAGTTCTGTTAGTGACAATGGTCAATTCTCTGATATCTTATGATGATTGAGATGATTTGGCAGTTGTTTTTGATTGGTTGAGGACACATATAATGATATCTTCTTTGGATACAGCACATTTTGGAAACATAACGAATATAATTTATAATAGAGGCACTTTTATGGTGATTGATTTTTATAGTATTTAAATTGTATTAATTTTTTATTTTCCATAATAAAAATGTTGACTGCTCAACACATAAGGTGTTGTTCTTGTTTCTTTAGTTGTCTTCCTGCCTCCCTCCTATGATGTTTAGAATTTGTTGGCTTGAAGATCCCCCAATGAACAGTAATATTGACTAATACAGTACTGACTTTACACACTATCAATTACATGAAAAAGTATATCGTAGTAAAATAATTGAAGCCTATGTTAATAAAAGCATAGTAATCTTATGTGAATTAATGGTAGTTTATAGTTAGCAGAGATGGGAGAGTAGGTCTAACCTATGAGCATAGCCCTGCTGAAGGCCAGCCAATAGCTGTAATGATGGATTTCATTGTGGAATACATGTAAGCTTGAATTACATACTTGTCACTTACAAGCATGCAATATATATATAAGGATGTATTATGTATTGGTTATATGAAAAGTTGGTTGCATGTTTGCTATAGTCAGTTTTAAGGTATGTCATAAACTCTTCAAACAAAAACTGGTATTTACGATTGGTAACAGTGTTTTATGAATTGCACATGTAATCCATTAACTATATTATACATATTCAAATGTAACATACTTTTTAAGAACTTGGACCAAATTTGTTTTGCTTGCTTATATTAGATGTTTGTGTAATTGTAGGTATACATTTTTCTTGTACATGTGTGCATATAAACAGTACAGCGAAATTGTATACAAGTTCTTGTATGTACAGTATATATGTACCTACTGAATATTCTGTTATTCGTATTTCTGATTAAGAAAATATATCATGCTGTAGATATGAAGAAAATAGTATCTTAATTTATACATGAATGAACGATTATCAGTAATATCAAAAGAACCTTAGTTTACATACAGACATTAAGGTTATACAGTGTAATACAGTATGTTGACAGTATAAACTAACAATACTGACAACAAATGATATACACAATGTAATAATATAAACAATTACATAACTTTCACTGATACATAAACTTTGTCCATTTCTTTGTTCTTTTGCCATTCTGATTCCTTCATTCCAGGAAAGGTCGTGCTCATTTAACACCTGTGTTATCACATCATTTGTTTTTTCTTCTTGTGTCTTTATCTTGTTGTATCTGGAAATTCTTTCACTTGCCATACCCTTTTTCTACACAGTCCTTGTTGTATGTCCAAACCATGTTAACTGCTGCCTCTCTGTACTTGATCAGGATCTTGATCTTGTCAGGAGTTCAACCTCTAGTTCCTATTTCACCATATCATTTCAGAACACGTCATGTCTGGTGAACCCCTTTCCATTGTTCTGAATTTCATTTTCACTGTTTGCAGTTTTTTTTTTCATTTGCTTTGTGAAAACCCAACTTTCACTTCCATATGTTAAAATATTGGTCTAAACAAGATTTTCTATGCTACAAGCTCTGTACTTTTTGATATCTCTCTCTTCCTAATCAGGGAGTTGTTGAGTGAGTAAAACAATTTAATAGCACTTTTAATCTGTCATTTACTTCAGCCCCAATTCTTCCTGCTGATTTTCACTCCCAAATACCTGCATTCATCCACTCTCTATAATTTAAACGTGTATTATTTAGGGAATCATTTTGACATTTGTAGTGGGCGTGGTCTAACAGAATAGTGGTAACCAATCATAACGTTGTTGTCATAACAACATGGTGCCACTTGTGTGCAATGCTGCACGGTTATATAAGACCATACGCAGTAGTGACTGGTAGCGATAGCCCATAATATTGTTACAATGGTCTCTTTGATCGTCGTATGGCACAATGGAAAACAGAATTACAGACACCAATCAAGTTACTAATCACCCACTTTAATTAATCACAAATATAGTTTATGATCAACTTGTACAATAATCCGAGCAAAATTTGTCCACATGCAATAATAATGTCAACTAATAGAGTCCTGCCCAGTTATAACACAATAACACTTCACCACAATACTTCGAACCTCACTTGAATAAATCGCCACATAAACGCACTGAGTAATCGCCAATGTAAACTGGACTGTCGCTGGATGCTTATATTTTTATAAATTCGCTGAGATGCCAGAATAAGATGTCACTTTTGGATGACGTGTTAAAATTACCTCTTACGGATGCTCTTGAATCCAATAGAAACAGTGACTGGCCTTGAACACAGTGTGCATGGACCATGAAGTCTGGAACAGCCTCGATTGTTGGTGCGTGATAAGTGTCACGTAATTGTCTTTCATCTCAAAGTAGCAGCAATACACAAACACACATTACAGCTGGGCTTTGCTGGGATAGCCAAAACACTTGTAGAATGTTCCGTATTGTGCAACAATATTGAAAACTTAGTATTATGTGTATATGTTGAGTTCACAGAAAGTGGCATGTAATTAGTAATTGTTATCAACAGTCCATCTTTTTGTATAATTTGTGTTTAGCAGTTAATGCATTAGGACAAGTGAATTCTAGTGCATCAACTGATACAGAGTTTTTATGATAGTGAAAGTGAAGAGGTCTCCACTCTTGTGTATTAACAATAAGTACCAACAATATGTGTTTGTTATTGTATGTTTGGTAGCACAGGTTTGTGGAAACAACCCATAGGCTGTCAAAACCATTATTTAATGATACTGGTATAGCTGGACTATTATTTTCATGTCTTCCTTCAGTTTTCTCAGTAATTTATCTTTATATTTCTTGTTAGAAATGTACTTTTACATATCTCCAAGTTGTATTGTATTCCTTCTAATTTTTTGCAAAGATAACCAACTCATTGTTGATGGCACCTTCCATTATTTCCACTACTGACAAAGTTTCTGTATCCCAAATTTCACTTTTAACTTATGTTTTTATTTCTTTTATTATATCAATGATTACAACTGTAAAATGTTTGCTAAGATCTTTTCCATACCTTAAATTTTCTTCAGTGATAATTCCTCACATTCAATATTCTCTGAACATACAATTTCTAACACATTTACCATATTGGCCCAAATATAGGACAGTGTTTTTTGTCCTTAAATTGCCCTCTGTGTTTATACCTGCAAAAGTTTACTGTATTTTGTACCATTCACCAGCTGCACAGGCTTGCCACATGTGTAGTATGAATCAACATGCACATGTTATAATAAACTCAAGGTCAAGATAACAAAGCAGATACCCAAACAAACTTTCACCACTGTACACTTTAAGGTTAAGTCAACAAAGTGAATATTCATGTGAGTTGAGCGTTTTTTTAGTAATACATATGTGCATTGGAATGTTCATTGTTCTATTATTATGTATGTGCATTGGAGTGTCTATTGTTCTGTTAGTACATTTGTCCATTTGAGCATTCATTGCTCTAATCATGTGTGTGTGTGTGTGTGTGTGTGTGTGCGCACGCACGCACGTGCGTGTGTTAATTCAGAGGTACTACAACTAGAAAATTTAATACTCTTGATAGACTTGTTTCCGAATACATTCACGAGAAATGAAACCAAGGATATCCAATATGCCGAGAAGTTATTCAAATGAAGGTACTGGAGGTGGCACATAAGTTGAAAATTCCTGTAAATGAATTTAAGGCAAACATGGGCTGGTGTAAACGCATGATGCGGCATTCGGGTCTGTGTTTATGAAGTCGCATTACCCTTGCACAATTCCTACCTGCAGATTATGTTGATAAATTGATCACGTATCAGCAGTTTATTATAAAACTGAGAAAATCCCACAATTACCTGCTTGGCTAAATGGCAAATTTTGATCAAACAGCAATGTTTTTCAATATGCTGTCAAGTGTTACTGCTGACAAGAAGGGTGCAAAATCTACTGGCAAGAGTAGTTAGATCTACAGGCAATGAAAAGTCACGCATCACTGTGATGCTAGGAGTAAACTGCCAATGATAGAAACCTTCCACCACACGTTATTTTGAAAAGAAAAATGCTTCCAAAGGAACACTTACCAGCTGGGATTGTTTTTAGAGCACAGGAAAAGGGATGGATGACTGAAGAACTTATGGCAGATTGGTTTAAGGTGTTTGGGGATGTCGATCAGGTGGTTTACTAGGGCAAAGAGGCATGTTAATTCTTGATGTTTTTTGTGGTCACCCAACTGAGAAAATAAAGAAACTGGTTGCAGATATGAACACTGATCTTGATATAATCCCTGGGAGAATGACTTCTCAGCTTCATAATATAATATAATATGATATAATAAACCATTTATGGACCACTTATGGAAGAACTGTAGTGGCTGGTTAATTAATAGAAACCATGCATTGACTCCGATAGGCAAGTTGAAGAAACCAGGCGTACAGTTACTGGCCTAGTGGATAGTCACAACCTGAGGGAAAATCAAAAGTGATTTTTGATTCCAGGATCATTCTGGAAAATCCAGGTTTCATCACAAGTAATGATTTTTTGAAAAAGATTGCAGTCAACATTAAGTTGCTGCAGCAGTCAGTATAAATTTCATTGTGGTTGCAGAGTTCTTTCTGTTCTGATGTGAGACCCTGAGGGACCACACAGGTCTTTGTCAATGTTCACAGCTTCAGCTATGATTCGAACACTCATTCAGCAGTCTCCTCAAACAATCTGGTTAATTTTTTCGACATTTTCTTTTATTCTTGAAGTGGAAGATCATAAGACCTTCCACATTCTAATGTCTTTCAGTAAATTTTTGTACCACTGAAACACATGTACATGAGACATGCAGTCTTCTCTGTAAGTTTCAGTAAGCATTTGAAAATGTTACATTGATGTTTTGTTCAATTTTACTAAAAATGTAAAACTGACACGTTACTAACTGTTAAACTTAGCGTTAGTGCGGCACACAACAGAAAACACAACTACACTAAACAATGACGCACAATCAAGTGAATGGCCAAGAGAGTTGATGTATGTCATGCAGGTTCAGACATGTCCAAGGTCTTCACCTAAGAGTTTACAATTGTAATGGGATAAAATGTGAGGTTTGTCATTTTATTAAATTTATATCATTTCAATTGCAAGCCCAACACATAATACAGACTCAGTTAGACAAAGGAACAGTGAAGCGAAGTTTGAACGTAGTCAGGGCAATGGAATGCGATGTCGAGAGTGACTCCCGAGTAATTAAGCATTTCGGCACGTACAAAGACGTGCAACATGAACACGGGCGCATAGACGACGCAGATCAGACTCCAAATGATGCCACAAAAAATGGCGAGAGGCGAAGACTTTTATTCAATGCGGTCCGTTGCTGCCGGATACACTTAGAGGCCACGCCTTCCACAGCTTCAATATTTTCGCAGGTTGGCATTGTCAACACGTGGGCACCATGCAAACCCGTGTTACCGAGACAGTGACAAAAAACTTCGTAATCCAAAAGGCAGTGTGGGTTACAGGAAGCAGCCAGACAAGGTGGGGATTTTGTTAGCCGTTGGCTAGTCAGTCGTCGACTCATAGAGGCCACATGCGGTCAATTTAAATTTTGTTTGATCAATCTGGAGGCCGGCCGATCTAACAAGTGAAATCCAGTAACAGTTACATAAAAAAGGTGAAACGGTATATCAGAATGAAGCCAGTAAAGTGAACAGTTCGAAATTAAAATGCGGTAGACAGGACAAAACTTTCGGACATATATATATAGTGCAGAAGGTGGATACGAGAGGAATGCCGACGGTTGGGTAATTCACGACCAATACCAATAATTTCATTTTAAAAGGGGTTGTAATCAAATTATGGGGAATAGGTAATTTTACGGTATGAAAGTGTGAATGAGCAAATACTGGGTTGTCATATTAACTAAGAGAAATAATTCATTTAATTATAATAAGTAAGTATATTAGTTTTTCTTTGTTATGTAAGAATCAGTAAAGAAATTTAAAAAAGAAGAATGTGTTAAATAAAATTGAGATAGTTAAAACAGGTTATGAGAGAGTAATTATTACAAAGTACCCTAAATCACTTATAGGTACGAGTTCACATGAAGACTCTGAGACCCGATAAAGGTAAGGGATTTCTGAATATTTATTAAAAATCATTGTCTTATAAATCTGTAAGCTCTCAATACCGCCCGAACAGGGACAGTTTGTACAAATTCAAAATTTGTACAGACCATGTCTACTCGTAAATAAGTGATTTAGTGGTTGAGGCAGAGTGCGTAAAAAATTACGAAAAACGATTTCATGTTAGAGTACGTTATACATAAGTAATACCTATACTAGTGAATAATATTTAATGAATATAAAATAACGATTGTTAAAATAGATAATTTCATAATTTAAAAATGGCAGGAAATAACGAAAACGATATAAGTGAAATTACAAATCTTAATGAATCAGCTATTATAAATAACCTAGAAGTACATTCAACTCCGAATGTAGGTCAAGACGACACAACTATAAATATAAGTGGTACGAATGAAACAGATAGTACAGATGATTCGGGGATTCAGACAACCCCAAAATTAAGTAGGAAAAATAAAAGTAATGATGAAGTCAGCTTCACTGACAGTAATATAGAAAGTCAGTTAACAGAGTCGAAAATAATGAAAGACATTGAACATCAATCGACACCTATCCAAAATAAACAAGCGGTAGATAGTAATGAGAAAGTTATGAATATGTTGCAATTAATTTTGGAGCAACAAAGTATTAAATTTAACGAAGTACAAAGTAGTTTTGACGCCAAATTTGACGTTCAAAATAGCAATTTCAATGCCAAATTTGACGAACAGAAAAGTAATTTTAACAATAAATTTGAAGTACAGAATAATAAATTTGATGAGTTAAAAAACCATATTAATGAGATCACTAAGCGTTGTGAAAGTACCAATGAAATATTTAAAAATAGCTTTAACAAATTAGAACAGAATATCGAGAGAATGGGAGTGTGGGGAATAAATACAGGGAAGAGCAAAATAAGTGAAAATAACGGAGAGACATGTATTAACGGTGGTGGTAGTTTAGATGCAAAACAGGTGGCGGTAGACAAGGTGAGTAATAGCGATAATTATAATAATGGGTTAACGAGTGATAACAGTGGTGAAAGTAAAAACATGGTGTTAGAGAGTAAGGTTATGAGCAGAGAAAGTGTGGATGAAATGGGGAGTGTGTGTGTAGGGAGGTTAGAGGGGCAAAGGGCAAATTTTCCCCAAGTTTATGGTGAAACAGGGTGTTCACAGTGGTTTTATGAGGACAGAGTTTCCTCCAGTGGTGGTGTGGAAGACGAGGTGTCTTTGGATGGTCCCTTAGTTTTTTGTGGTTTACCTGGTAGTAGAGGTAATAAGTATTTAGTGGTGCCCTTTGCATGGAATGATATAGTTCAGTGGGGTTATGAGAGGTGTTGTAATGAGAGAAAGAGAGAGATAGAGCTTTTTGAGGTTAATAGAGACTATGAAATGTTAGTGCAGAGTTTAGATATTGAGAGAGATGAAAAAAGTGACTTGCATTATGAAATAGAGAGAGATGAATATTTTGATAATACTGTTATAAATGATAATAACTTACCTGATGTTAGTAGAGGAGTATAATGATAAAATAACTTACCTGATGTTAACCAAAAATACTGATGGAGACTGGACAAAAATAACTAATATTGACAAGGTTTATGAAATAATAAAAGCAAATAATCCTATAAATTATAATGGTATAATGAATGACATAGAGTTAATGGGTTATTATAATAATAATAATAAATTGAGTGTGAGTAAGGATGAGAAGTGTTATAAAAAAATAAGACTATTATACAACGATGGCGGTTTGATAAGAAATCAGTAAATGGATATTTTAAATATTTAATTTATGGTTCTGACATTGCTAATTTAGGAAATGAAGTGTGGTAAACAAAAAAATAATGACGAAGAATTTGTAAATAAATTTTGGTGAAATTAATTGTGTTTGTAGTGTAACAAGTATGTAATGTAAACAATGTGTGTAGGTAGTAGAAATCAATTTAATAATAATAATAATGTTTTGAGCAGACTAAATAAATAACAAGAATAGTTATGAAGGTAATTAAATGAATTGCAATTGTTTTGGAGTAATGTAATTAAAAAAGGTTGTGTTTTCAATACTTGATGGAATTCAAGTAATTTGAGATGTTTAAATATTTTTGATTGATTTACAATGTTATATAAAGAAATTTTGATGATGAATTTCAATTATTTTATGAGATTTAAATTTGATAATAATTAATAAATAAATAAATGTTAAATTGTTTTTAGTTTGTGGAATATCATGGTTGTTAAAATGTTTCAGAAGGTACATGGAGTTATTGGTGTTTGGTGTTTATATTTGTGTATCTATGATAGTATGTGAGTGATGTAATGTACGTATGAATTTTATAATGCCATTTAAGTAAAATAAAATGTTCAATGTCTAAATAGCAAATTTTAAATGAAATGTTATGTAAAAGGAAGGTTGATAACAAAGAAAAATTTTGGAAAAGTTAATGGTATAGTAAATGATAAATCATTGATAATTAATTCATAGAAGTTCAATTGAAATTAAAATATAATGTTTATAATTTTATATGTAAATGTAAGGATGTAAGGTGTGTAATTTCTGATCAACCTTAAATGTGAATTGTTTGTTTTCATGTAATGACAACAATGTTAAGTGTGAATAGATTAGTTTGAGTGACTACGTAAATATTTTGTTGTACTTACTATTTTATGTTAATGAAGGTCAAGGTAGGGAAAGTTAAGAAAGAAATGTATGAGGTTAAAACACACAACCAAGACTAGAAATGTCATGTAATGTAAATTGTAAATTTAAATGTAACTATTTCATAAACAAAGATATGTTTTACTTGTGATTCCCCACCTTTTCGGGCGATTACTGCCTTACCAGCACTAATCGTGGTTGTGGACGACAACCAGCTGTGGGCAGCAATTGTAAACCTGACCATGGTTGGTTGTGCTTGAAATTGGTATAGACTTGAAATTAACGGGGGGTGACTTAGGGGAAATCCCCGGAACTATGGAACAGCGGCTATCACTCTGTTCGCGTGGGAACAGTTAACCAGGTGATAGACCCGCATTAAGGGTGTATAAATATGTAACTTTTGGATATGATGATATCTAGCATTTTGAAAAATGTAACGCAGAAGCAAGGAAAAGGAGATGACAAAATTCCTCCAAAACTTCAGTCCTTGTGGACGCAACTGGACGCCACGCCTTATATTGTGTTTATCATGTTTTATCGTGTTATTATTTTATTATGTTAGAATATAAGGATTGTAAACGTGTAAGGTATTTCACATGGTATAAATTTTGAAATGTAGTTAGAGAAAGGTCATTCACATGACAAAGAGACATCAGCTGACTGCTGGGGCTATAAATGTAGTACGTCACTTATAAGTGATATACATAATTTTATTAAAGTAATTAAATATTTGAATATAATAATTTCAATATGGTTTAAGAGATTTTGAATTAAATGGTAAAATGAATTGAGATAGTTTGAATTTTCAATGCTTAATGTAATGTGAAATGTGGTAAATGTTAGAATTTGGGTGATAATAATGTTTTAAGTAGGGCATTTAAGCAAATCAAATCAATTTTGAAGGGGTGTTAGAGAGAACAATATTATTGTGAATAAAAGTAAGATAGAATTTGAATATTGATAGTGACACAGTAGCTATGGGGAAAATATGTAGAGTAATGAGTGATATATTGAGGTAATAAATAAATGGAGATATTTTATAAATGAAAGTGATGTAATGGGAGAGTAGAGTAATTAGTTGATGGTAATTTTGTAAGGGGGGTGGTGTGATAAGGAATCCTCAACGAAAAGCGTTGTGGCGGGAGGGGAACCGATAGGCGCCGGTAAGGGTTACCTAGGGAGGGTCCAGGAACCAAATAAGGGAATGAACATTGGGAAGGGAACACACATCCTAAGTACAAATCGGGTAGAGGGTATTTTGTTAGAAGGGTAGAATGATGCGAAATGAGTCAGAGTAGTAAGTTAGCGGTAGAGAATCGTTGGTAGATGTTTTGATAGATGGGTGTCAGACTGGGTAAAGCTGTTAAGTGAGTATTAGAGTCAGCAGGGGGGTAAGATTATATATAAATGCCAGGATAGTAAATCAAGTTATTATGGATAACTAAGAGTCACCCAAGCTAATTGAAAAGGGAAATGTTAGAGAGAATCAGAGTTAAAATGAAAAAATAATTGAAACAAGTGACAGATTTTAAGAGAATTTGAAAATAAAACAAAGCTATAAAGTGTGTAATTTTGATCAAATTTAAATGTGAATTTTATTGTTTATTGTAAAGTAGTGACAACAATGTTATGTATGAGTATTATCCATTTTATTATGTTGTATTATATTTTATGGTAAGATGTTACAAACATGTTTCATGTATTTTATGGTGTAAGGTCATTCACCTGACCCAGAGAGATCAGCTGATGGATTGTATCACGGTCCATATGGCCAATTCTTATGTTCTTTTAATAATTCCTATAAACTCACGTTATATTTTCTTTGATAATTTTCTTTGATTGTCCAAAGAGTGGTTTAATAAAATTTATTATATTAAAAAAAAAAAAATTATTTTTATTATGCCTGCCGTATAGATGAGGTTTTGAGTACATTGTTGTGTATATGTATCACTAGTGTGTTTATTGGATTATATTGTTTAGTATATATGTGTAAGCAAATGTAATGATAAGTGAATTTAGATCTAATAAAATGTTCCATTTATGTTTTTTTTATTGTTAGTAGTAGTGAAGAAAATTGATAGAGTTGATAGATTCATGTAAAAGATTGTTTTAATTTTTTTGGTTTTGATGAAAGTAATGGTAATGGAACAGATTGATTTGGAACTTAAATGAAATTTTTAACCAAATTTAATGATTTGAATTTAGTTTGTTTGCTATATTTTGATTTGGAAAAATGATTTTAAAATATTTTAGGGAGTTGTATGGAACATAATAATGAGTATATGTACGCGCCCAGTACTTGCTGAAGGCAACCCAGTATGCACGTAAGGGGGAACATATCGGTTGAGGATCTGGTATGGTATAAAGCCAGGTTTTGATTTTGGGGTGGAATGTTAGAAGGTGAGGTGTACTATGGTGAGTGTCTGTCCGATTTTATGGTGTTGGGATCTCGAGCAGAGAAGTCCAGTAATCTCGTACAGGTGCAGCCATGGTCGCCAAGCTAGGGGGGTAGTTTACCCATGATGTGTTAAGAATTAACGGGGGGTTGTCGGTGCCATATCCTCACCGATCCTCTTAGGGGTAGCAATGAGAGTTCTTCTGTCTCGACAAAAGACCTCTCATTGGGGGGGTTTGTAATGGGACAAAATGGGAGGTTTGTCATTTTATTAAATTTATTTCATTTCAATTGCAAGCCCAACGCATAATACAGGCTCAGTTAGACAAAGGAACAGTGAAGCGAAGTTTGAACGTAGTCAGGGAATGGAATGCGATGTCGAGAGTGATTCCCGAGTAATTAAGCATTTTGGCACGTACAAAGACGCGCAACATGAACACGGGCGCATAGACGACGCAGATCAGACTCCAAACGACGCCACAAAAAATGGCGAGAGGCGAAGACTTTTGTTCCATGCGGTCCGGTGCTGCCGGATACACTTAGAGGCCACGCCTTCCACAGCTTCAATAATTTCGCAGGTTGGCGTTGTCAACACGTGGGCACCATGCAAACCTGTGTTACCGAGACAGTGACAAAAAACTTCGTAATCCAAAAGGCAGTGTGGGTTACAGGAAGCAGCCAGACAAGGTGGGGATTTTGTTAGCCGTTGGCTAGTCAGTCGTCGACTCATAGAGGCCGCATGCGGTCAATTTAAATTTTGTTTGATCAATCTGGAGGCCGGCCGACCTAAAAAGTGAAATCCAGTAACAGTTACATAAAAAAGGTGAAACGGTATGTCAGAATGAAGCCAGTAAAGTGAACAGTTCGAAATTAAAATGCGGTAGACAGGACAAAACTTTCGGACATATATATAGTGCAGAAGGTGGATACGAGAGGAACGCTGATGGTTGGGTAATTCACGACCAATACCAATAATTTCATTTTAAAAGGGGTTGTAATCAAATTATGGGGAATAGGTAATTTTACGGTATGAAAGTGTGAATGAGCAAATACTGGGTTGTCATATAAACTAAGAGAAATAATTCATTTAATTATAATAAGTAAATATATTAGTTTTTCTTTGTTATGTAAGAATCAGTAAAGAAATTTAAAAAAGAAGAATGTGTTAAATAAAACTGAGATAGTTGAAACAGGTTATGAGAGAGTAATTATTACAAAGTACCCTAAATCACTTATAGGTACGAGTTCACATGAAGACTCTGAGACCCGATAAAGGTAAGGGATTTCTGAATATTTATTAAAAATTATTTTCTTATAAATCTGTAAGCTCTCACAATCAATTCACACTATTTTCTCTAACAGGTAGAAACATGGTCATGTTACTTAATAGACCCCCCTATTTTCCCCTTTACAGTTATTTGTGCTGATCTGTGCTTTTCCTAAAACTGCACTGAAACTCCTCTAGTTGAGCCTTCACTCTCTCCTTTTATCTTTTTTCTAATATTTGGTCATATACTTTACCTATAATACTTAACATTGCTATTCTATAATTGTGCATTCCCTTCTGTCATCTTTTTTTTAATTAATTCCTTCATATACTAATTAACCAATAGGTTGTGATGTTTTAGAAACTCGAAAAAAGATTCTGGCAGTGGTGCTAGTAAGCCAAATGCATGCAGCCCACAAAATCTTCCACTGGTAATAAACAGTGATGTGCAGGCTTTAATTACAAAATCAGCTTCAAATCTTGACAGGTAAGTTAGGTTTGTTTAAGTAGATTATAGATAGACATAAGATTATAGATTATGATATTTAGTATTGATAGTGTTGGTAGATAGCCACTATTATAAACAGTTTTGAATTAAAATTAATAATTGTATATGCCAAATGCGAAATGGTCATGACAATGCTGAAAGCATTGTATGGAGTAAATACGAATTTTACAGTAAAAATCATGAAAGAGCTTCAGCCTAGCCACAGTATTTCCTCTTGAAGCATCTTCCATATTACATATTGGGTCTCACAATATACCATATTTTTCCATCTCTCTTTCAGTCTGTTTCCAACCAGTCCAGTCATAGTTAATATTGTAGCTTTTCATTTGTTTAATCCGACTTGTCTTTGGCTTGTGCAGAAAAAAATATTCTTTCTTTTAAGTGTGGCATTATTTTTAATCAGACATTGAAAATAGGCCAAGCCACCATAATGGTTTTGTTTGCAACTCACGATTGCTACTCACATGGGATCAAGTCAAGGTTACAACCCAGTCTGCCTTCCCACCCCTCTCACTAGGGACAATAAGACAGCAGTCTTGTTAAAATTACTACTACTACTAGCCAGGTTATTAGGCCGTGGTCTACAGTTGTTGTTGACAAACGTTTTGACCCCACCATTGGAGGCCATCATCAGTGTCTGAAACAATTGGCGGACACTGTGCGAGTTGTTTCAGACATTGATGATGGCCTGCAATGGTGGGGCCGAAACGTTTGTCAGCAACAACTGTAGACCATGGTCTAACAACCCGGCTAGTAGTAGAAATTTTAACAATGTTGACGTTGACGCTGTCCGTGAAATCTTAAAGAACTTTCATAGAGCAGTCTTGTCTGGTATGTCTGGGCTAAATAAGTAACACACACACACACACACACACACATGTGGTTCACCATCACTCATGGGTACTAGATGGGTAGATGGTTTCTCTGCCAGTGGTGTAATGCGAGTTGTACCAAGTCCAGGGGGCACAATGGACCACAGGCCTAATGCTTGGAGGGAGAAGAAGAGAAGTATAAAAGGATAGTATCACTTATATGACTTGATGTAATATGTACACAATTGGAAATATGCAGTGCAGTAATGGTAATAGTAATGTGAGTTAATATACTGAGAACATAGTGTGTTACAGTTGACAATTTATCAATATACAACCCACACATTGCACATTATTGGTAATGATATGTATACATAAAAATACAAGACTAGTTGTACGTACTTAGTTTGGCAATCATGTTTGGTACGACATTCATTAGCAGAATGACTGATACATATACAATTGAAGCAACATTTATTTTTGATTAGGAATTCCTTGCGTTTTTCAACTGATAAACCTTCAAATTGTTTGCAAGCATATAAATAGTTGTCACCCTTAATTTATAACAGGGACAAGTTCACTTAACATTGGTCCTTTGGGTCGGATCATTGGCAATTCATTGTTAAGATTATATTGTAAATTCAATTGTATGTGTGCGTAACATGTGACTGTATGTTGCTTAGTTCTGATTGGGCAGTGCGTGTGACGTTCATTTGCCCCACTATTTTTAGTTTCAGTAATGTAAGGGCCTTCAGCCGATACACACCTCAATCTCGTCCAGCGTAATTCTACATTATTCAAGATATTCGTTAAGTTCTACAAATTGTTATTCAAGGTTCGGTGGTGTATTTAAATCAACATACACTTACACATTACATGTGCGGTGTAAAATCAGTGTACATTCAAGTAAGGAATAAACATTTACTCATACAGTCCACTATTCTTTTATTTTAAGTAAAACTCCAGCGACCTACTACTATTATGAATAGTTGTCACCCTTAATTTACAACAGGGACAACAAGTTCACTTAACAGTATACCAGTTGGATATTCTTCAACTTGCCAGAACCTTTCAACCATAGAGGAAAGATTTTTGTAGTCATCTGTAACGAAAAATAATGAAACAGAGTTACAAGACTTGAGTTTTATAGGAAGATTTCCAGAAAGAATGTAACCAAGTTTGGTTTATTGAATAATTGGAAAATTCACATCTCTGATACGTATCAGGTTTGATAAGGCTCAAGAAGAATTGAGCTCCGAATAGAATGTCAACGTTAGATGAAATATTGAAGTTTGGATCTGCTAGAAATATATCTTGAGGCAAGCCAAGCTGTGAAGGATCAAACGAATCTGTAGGAAGATTGTCAGTCAGGTTAGGTAGAATAGAACACTGAACATTAAAATTGAAGTTTTCATAGAGAGACTGTAAATTGATGGTTGTACTGTAATGAGATTGACAAGAAGAATTATTAATACCTGAGATTGGCAATTCATTTTTTATGAAATCCAATTTGAGTTTTCTACCGAAAGCTTGGGTACAGAAATTAGCTAGACTGCCAGAATCCAGAAGAATCCTACAAAAATGACGATTGCCAGACTTGTCTGTAGTTTTACATATTGCTGTAGATAGTAATATGGTTTTATTAGTATATTTTAAGAGCATAATACGTGCTGCTTTCGGCCTTGGTTGTATTACTTTCAGCCACGTACTGCTCTGTGTGGATTAAGGAATGATGCCTTTTAGAACAAGTTTTGCAAACATGTTTGTTATACATTCATTAGCAGAATGACCGATACGTAAACAATTGAAGTAACATTTGTTTTTGTATTATTTTGAATGTTCATCACTCTTTTTTCACAGCACTTAATAATTATTATTTAAGGTACTTTCACTTGTGAAACTTACTTGTTGATATTCCCTCAAACGCCGTTTCAGAGTTTTTGCGTAGTTGCACAAATTTGTTTTGATTAGGAATTCCTTGTGTTTTTCAACTGATAAACCTTAAAATTGTTTGCAAGCATATAAATAGTGGTCAGCCTTGCACATGGTACATTGAATTGTCTTAGACTTAATATGATAGTTAACCAACTTATTTTGCTTGAATTTATTTGTTTGCGCAGCTGTTTGTTTAAACTTGGGTGAGTTATTTATCTGTCTACTTTCTATGTTTGCAGCTATATTTTCAAGTACTTGTCTTCTAGTATTTAGAAATTCAGTAAATTTGTCAAAATCAGGAAAATATTCACTTGAAAGTGTTTCTTTCCAGCATTTGGAAGTAGTTTGGTCCATTTTGGACGTTAGAAATTGAGTAACAATAAGCTCAAAAATATTTTTGGCAAATTCATGACCTTCAGTGCATTTACAGTTGATTCATTTTATTGGTAAAGTTAGATATATTGTTTGCTGATTCTTTGTCAATTGAATTGATTTTCAGTATGTTCTCAGCATGATGAAGAGAAATAATCAACTTGTTATCAAATCTGTTTTTAAGTAGATCTAGAGCTACATGATAATTTTCAATAGTAATAGGCAGGTTTTTTATTATTTCGAGTGCCCCTCCCTTTAAGGAAGTATGCAAGTAATGTAATTTTTGAATGTTAGTAAAATCCACCCTAGAATCTACTAGATCATTGAACATAAGTATCTAATGTTGGCATTCCAAAACATTTCAACTAAAATCTGGAAGTTTGATAGGCTTTAATTGTATTGGATGAACAAGCCTTTCTGTTTTAAATTCATTAGGGGTTGTGTTAGCATTGTCGCTAGGATTAGCTGAAAACTTATCTAAGAGGTTGTGTAACTTACATTCTGCATTACATAAATCATTTTCGACTTGAATTCTGTCTTCTCTAAATCTGCTATCATTTCTTCAGATATTTCTAATTCAGACTGAATGGCATCGTATTTTTGTTGAAGATCGCCTACCGATCTCAATTTTATGCGTAATGAATGAACATCATTTTTTGTAATGTCAAAGTTATCAGCAAAGTTATTAATCCTGGTAATTGAGGCTTTAACAACAGTTCTTTGTTTTATTAGCTGTTTTGTGTCAGTCATTTTGAATCTTATTAATTAATGGACTAATGCAAGTATGAACACAATATAAATATATAATAGAATAATGCTATAATAATAATATATAACTAATAATGCTCGACGATATGAATGTTGTATTTGAGTATCTTCAATAACTTGCAATAAGAAATATAGAATGTCAATACATACAGTTTGAGAACGAAGATCATCGTTACTGAAAATCAGAAAAGGTTAAGTTTATATTGACGTAAACAGCTGAGTAGAATCCATTGTAACTTTTTCTCTTTTCGGTTATTTATATTTTCAAATTAAAAACTCCCACTTATCTTGCATTTTTGATCTGGCCGGATCGCGTAGTGTGGACTAACCCATTTCGTTCGACGAACTCTGACAGTACACAAACGAAATAAGGCCTTGAAAGAATTTTAACTCTCAATTTTATGGAAGAGAAATTATTTTCCTTTTATTGATCATACATATTGAATTTATAGATCTTTGTTTTACATGTTGTGCAACTCTGGCACCTTGCTTGTAGCTAAACTTACTGACTATGGCTTACCTTATAGGCCTTAAGACACAAACACAATTATACACACCAACAGCCCAGCATTGCTCACTCCCTCATCCACACAGAAAATTTATTTATCCCTTAACATTTTTATAATAATGATGAATTTCCCCCCACGCCGGCCACGCGGTCTTCGTGCGCACTCATTTTTCAGTAATACTTCTTTTATTGTCCGAAAAAACTTTTGATTAAGGTCCACTCGATGGATCGACCGCGGTCACATGACAAGTTGCTGTAGTTACACCTTTTTTACTGTTAAATTAAAAAATGTTTATGACGAGCCTACTTTGGCCGTCCCGGCGCCGGTGTGTTCAGTTAGTAGACTGGAGATGAAAGCGTAGCCGGTATTACTGTTGTGATCTCATACTTGATACGGAAATCACTGCCTTGATCTTCGTCGCCGTAGCTTAGTCCTATGCTAAGCATGTAGACTTGTAAATTAAGGTAGCGAACGATTTCAGCTAGGCACTGGCTAATGTCACAAAAGGGGCCGGACTTGAGACATTATTTCCTGCTGTTCCACGACCATGTGCTCGTAGAGTTTCTTGCTTTTAGCCATTTTGAGTTTCACAAACGCGTGGGTCAGCGCCCATGCTTGGTGGACGCATAGGTGCGCAGTACCACACGCTCGCATAGTTCTTGGAAAAACTAGGGTGGTAAATTCTTCACTTACTGATTGCCCAACACTACTACGTCTTGCCTTTGTCCCAAACTGTTCAGCTTACCATGAGTTCTCTTGTAATGAAATAACGTTGCACAATAATTTTATAAATCCCACACAAAAACGAAATAAACAAAAATGTAAATACCCCATACTGTAAAAAATAAAAGGACCCAAAATTGACCCGTTACACCATGAGATGTGTAGTAGCTGATGTCTGTACCGAGTGCGTCTTGGGAGTAATGACCGCGGCCAAGGTTGCGCTGGGGCTCAAGTGGGTGCTTCTATCCTCAAAATTAAGTATGGTAGTACCAGTAACATGACGTAGATGAAACTTGACACTCTTTATTCCACTCTCCCAATGGCCACCAAAGTGAGGCAAGGATGGGGGATAAATGACCATTTAAAACCTTGAGAAGATGGAAAAGGAGTGAATTTTTGTCTTAAAATCTTCAGAATTGAATAACATGCATAATTCATGAAGTGTAGAACTTGCAGCCTTAAAATTAGTGCCATTATCAGACATCATTTCTTTGGGAATACCTCTACGAGCAATGAAACGCCTGAAAGCTGCAATGAGTGCTTCTGAACTTAAATTTGACACCAATTCCAAGTGTATACCCTTTATCGCTAGACAAATGAATAAACATATGTACGTCTTAGAAAGTACCTTAGATCTCTGCCCGCAATGATGGATCATGATGGGACCACCGTTATCAACAGCTGATGAAGAGAAGGCCTTTGAGATAACTACTCTCGAGGATGGTAGTTGTCCGAGTTGCTGAGATTGTTTCTGAGCCTTCAAATGAAAACATTTGACACATTTGCGAATAATTGAACGAATAACAATTTTACCATTTATAATCAAAAATCTTTGACGAATGGAGTCATTTGAACACCTGCGTGAAGAAGTCTTAAGTGTTCACTTTCAATTATTAACCTTGTTATGTGATCCTTAGGATGAAGAATGAGTTGATGTTTGCTATCGTAGCACAAGTCAGAATGTTGGAGACGACCACCAACTCGAAGTAATCCAGAATCATTTATAAAATAATTTAATTACCTTGTATCCGTCAGTGACTTCGTTCTAGCGTTTTTTTATATAGACGCATTTCGTGACATGTGTCACATCATCAGTAATCCTCGTCAAATGTTAAAATTCACATAAACACATAAAACACATTTGCACATATTTACTAAATCACAATAACGACACACACATAACACGATGTAAGTTCGGCTCCGTTGGACCGGTCCGACCGCGCGTGTAGTTGCCGAGCCACTAATTAAACTAAGTCAATCATTATCACCAGTCATTACCGTCATGCGCGATTATATTTAGGGCTGTATCATATAGTGAGTGAGATTGAAACCTTAATTGTTCGTTTAATATACTGTTATTGTTGATATTCTTGTCTTTAAATGATTTATAAATCTCAAACTCCTCGAGAGCGTCCATTAACCTACCCTTACCGCATACATGGATTGCTTTGAAATTAGTATTGAAATCTGTGTAATTATGGTTACGCATCATTAGATGGTCCATTTATAAAAGGATCAAGTGAGATGAGTTTACAATGTTTCGATAGACAATTGTTTTGAATATCATTAATTTCAATGTTAAAATGTGTCAATTGAGACTGACGTATGAAGAAATTCAAAGTATAATTTAATTTTTCGGTACTTAAGTGAAAGTCATGTATTCTCTGAGAGGAGTCGGATTTCAAGTTTGTGAATGAATCTAAAGCAATAACTAATCACATGAATCAATCTTTGTAAAGTTGAGAAGCCTTCAGCTATGTTTGACGTGTTAGTGGTTGATAAAGATCAACAGTTGAAGGTTGTTTCTGTTCAGAAGAACATTCTTGAATGGTGTCATTCATTAAAATTATCATTGAGGTAACAAATCAGATCTTGTGAAAGCCATGAAGGACCATGCCACCACAACTGAGAAGTTTGTAATTTAGCCGGTAGACAACCATGGGATAAAATGTCGGCAGGGTTTTCTTGAGACTTTACATGGTGCCATTTGGCATTTGTAGTAATTTGTTGAATTTCAGATACAGTCATACCCCGCTTAACATGAGTGATAAGTCATACGTTCCTCGGTGATTTGCGTACAAAAATCGCGCTAAGCGGGGTTTCCTATATTTTACCGACCAATACCTCGTTGTTTTAATTTTTATTGCTTTTATACGATTTTCCTTGTCAAAATGTGTTATAAACATTATAACATTTACGATTAACTGCTAATTTCAACATTTTATCAGTGCACATTGTTAATCCGTTCTAATTTAATGTTCGAACTAAACTGAAAGGAAAACGTATTCCCAATGTTTAGAAACAATAACGGGGGGAAGAGTGAATGGTTTTCCAGGAAATTGGCCGATACTTAAGTTCAACAAGGGGCCCTAAAAAGGATGGATTAACCCGAACTACCATTCCAAGAATGTAAATTAGTACGTATACAGTACAGTAATGTTTATTTGGCTGAGACAAGATAAACAAGAAAAGTGAATACATTTCTGGCGGGAATGGAAGATGCATTTTGCAAACTAACGCCTACGTCACACACGTCCGCCTTTTCTACAAACATTGTACACAGTTTAATCTGAGTTGTGGCATCGGGAACTCAGAAATGGTTAACAAACGTCAGCCACTGCTGTGTGTAGTGAAAATGTGTTGTGTCTATTCAGTGTCACCACGGGTCTCCAGCACAGAGATACAATTTCTCATTCGTCGAATCCCGCCAACAAGCTGTATTCAAGGTCAAATAACATTTATAATGTGTAATGGCACAGCCATGTATGTTTACAAAACGTACTACTGTTTTGGCTGACACTTATATACAGATCTACGTCTGACCTAATGCAACCTCTTACTTATCTGTACAAATTAGCTGTCTGTTTTTACGTTTCCACCAAACGTGTTGGTAGGCTGATGTGTTCGTACTCCTTAAAAAATAATACTGTACTGTAATGTAATTATGTAAATATCACTATAATATTGACGACTCGGAACAAAGTTTTTATAAGTAAAAACGTAAAGTTTTACCTTACAGCCTAAACCAGCTTTCACCTATAGAAGGCTTCATCAGAGGCTGTCGTTAGTAGCGCTGCTCGTCTTGTTGTTGGCGACGAGAAAGTGTTTCGAAAGATTGAAGCTGTGTGTGAGTGGTGAGATGTGTTCGAATAATGCGTGCGATTTGAATTGTGTCTGTTCGTTTAGGATGTCGTTTTTATTTGTTTTTGTGTGTTTGTATATTTCTAATTGTTCTAGAGTGTCTAGTTTTCGGCCTTTTGTGTGTACGTGTAGTATGTTCATGTTATTGTCGATGTTTTTATATGTGTGGTTTGCTTCAATGAGGTGGTTTGCGAAGGTAGATTCTGTAGTGGTGTGGAGTGCTTTTGTGTGTTCAATGTATCTCTGTTTGAAGCTACGTCCTGTCTGGCCTATGTAGAATTTACTGCAATTTGAACAATTTAGTTTATATACACCGGGTAGATCGAATTTGTTTTGTGCTTTGGGCATGCGTTTTGATAGTGTGTGTTCTGTTTTGTTAGTAGTTTTGTAAGTGATTCTGTATCCTGCTTTTTTGAATTTGTGGGCAATTTTTTCTGTTTGTTTGTTGATGTATGTTAGTGTTATGAATTTGTTGTTTTCTGTCTTTGTCTGTTGTTTGTTTTGTGTTTTGTGTAGGAGTTTACTGACTATTGTTCTGTCATAACCGTTAGATTCTGCTAGATATTTTATCGTGTTTAGTTCGTCTTTGTAGTCTATTTCATCTAAGGGGATGTTGTTAAGTCTATGTATCATGGTTCTAAAAGCAGCTAGTTTGTGTTGTATTGGGTGATTGGAGGTGTTGTGTATTAGTGTGTCAGTTGTAGTTGGTTTTCTGTATATACTGAATTTGTGCCTGTGTTCTAGTTTTGTGATGGAGAGGTCTAAGAAGTTTATGGTATTGTTGTGTTCGTATTCGGCAGTGAAGGTTATGTTTTTATGTATTTTGTTTATGTGCGTTAGTAACTGTTCACATTGTCTTTTGTTTCCCCTGTATAGTATTAGAATGTCATCAACGTATCTGTGCCAATATAGTATTTTATGTGAGTGTCTGTCATTGTTTGTGAGTATTTTTGTTTTTTCTAAGTGTTGGAGGAAGACTTCTGCTAGAATGCTGGATATGGGGGAGCCCATGGGTAGGCCGTCGTTCTGTGTGTAGTATTTATTGTTATAAGTAAAGTAGTTTTGTTTTGTGATAATGTTCAGAGTTTCTGTTATTTCATTGATAAGTTCGGTAATTATGTGTTTGTCATTTTCAAAATAAAATACGCAAACTTTAGTTGTTAAATTCAAAATTTACATATTGTTATTACTCTCGCGTTACCTAATTAAGTCCCACGTTATGAGCGTCAATTTGTTATAAGACGACTTGCGTCTTCCAATGTGTCACGCAATGTAAACCTATTCGTTGCTATGAACGGGTATGTTCCCCTGTCTTTACTCTCTTAGGTCGTTTTAATTTACTTCAATTATTTAAATATCTGAGATATTTGGAGTTGTGGGATATAGTGATTTAATTAACTAATATTAACTTATCTCTCTAAAAAATATCAGTGTTAGTGTACTTGGAACTTAAATAATTAATGTGTTATTCTGTAATTTCGTTCAACCCTATTATACCTTGAAGAGAATTATGTATAATTTTGTATTTTAACGCTCTCTCTTTGGTGTCGGAGAATTCCGCTATAAGCGCTGTAGTACCGGGTCAACGAAACTTAGAGGTTAATTCACTGTTTAGTTTAACCAGTTATTCTATACTTAGTCAGTTACTTTTTTATTCCCAACTCATTAAATAATACTCCAAATGACAAGATTTTGCAACTATACAAAGGTTCTTTATTGTTTACTTCTTCAACATTGAATGAGATATGTTCCAACTGGCATACACAAAGGCTATAGATTGCGTGAATCGATTATTGATCAGTCTGATACTTTATTTAGATTCGGTTATATAATGTGTTTTAGTTTGTAATTATCTTAATTCAGGGTGTGAAGGTTCTTGTAACTGTGGGGAAGATTAAAAATACATAGATAAGAATGCAAGATTTACAAATTTGAAGTGTTGTGTAGTTAATATGATTTATACAATAATAATTTACCAGACTAGAACGAAGCGAATCGTGTGGGCTGTTGGTTGATAACTTCACTGTTCTGGATGACTATGTTGTACGGTTTTCTTTCTTCGGATGTTAATAAAATGGAATTCTTGTCCTGTTCACCTCGGAAATACAGCTCCCTAGGTTGATTTACTGCCAGACTGGTTCCTTCTGCAATTTCTGGATCCAAATACGTTCTTCTCTCGTCTGAAGTAATTGGTGATGTTCCGTGTATTTATAAGGTTATGAGTTCCAGTGTAGTGTATATTATTGGTTGTGATACAGTTAACTCTTTATATTGGGTTTAATATATCGTCAACTCCTTTCGGATATGGGACAATTCAAGTCCTTCCTTGTAGAACCCAGTTATTTATTTTTTATTGTGATATCATACTATAGCCTCGTTTGGTTAAACTGTACTGGCAAGAGTCAAGAATATTATCATTAAAAATTTGTGTTTTATAAGAGGATCAAATAATTTAGAATATTCCGATTATATTAGATATTTCTTAGATTTTTTAATCTCATCACATTCAGATCATAAAAGGCAATAATTGAAAATCAACAACTTCTTCATTTCCTGTAGTCCATAGCAACCCATTATTTTTCTTCCTTCTCCATGTTTTGTATATAGTGTTTATTTCATATATTTTTTTGTCTATTCCTTATTAATTTGCTATCATATCGGAATATAACTTTACCGATAGTTGGTTTATTATTTTCTACATATATTCTGCTGGTTTTTTTATATGAGCCTGTTTCTTTTATGTTTATTACTTTTTCGATATCAAACGTTATCAATCGATATCATGGCATTGTGGTATTATCATAATTTGTATAAATTGAGATGGTTTATTATATATCATTACTTATTTAATGTTTTTTCCTAGCTCTTCGAACCGTATTCATTAATTATTATTAACTTACGTACCTAACCTTTATGTTATGAGTGGTTATATAGTGTTATTGGCTGTTAGGCCTTTTATTGTATATGGACCTACCTTTGTTTATAACTGGTGAACAACTATAGCCCTTTTACATAAATTCATACATATAATCAAATCTTAACTATTAACATTTACATAAACAATTATTCTTTTCATATCTAATGACAATTTTATCTTGATCTATGGATCACATATAAGAAAACTGAAATCTATTAACGCTAACTAGCTGCTTCCCACATCATTCTATAACAGTAATTGGATAATACCTCTTGTTTCATTACCTTTCATTAACTCAACAAGTAATTGGTATAACATAACATAAACTTTATCATAACATTCGTTGTCACAAAATAATATCATTTAATTCAAAATCCTTACTTGCTATTGCTATAAGGTAAATTATTGTTTCATTTTTGTTTACTTTCATGGTCATTTACTTTGACAATTTCTGTACTATTCTACTTCTTACACTTCTCATCAGTATCATATTGATTTACTTTTCACTGAACATAGATCATTAACTATTGTCTATTTTACAGGTTTGTTCATTCTCGTTATTTCTACCTTGCATCCTTATTTATCTTTATCTATAATCATAAATGTAATTATTAGACTTTTGTTTTATCATGGGGTTAGATATTGACTTGCTTATTATTTTGTTAATATAATATTTATGTAACATGGATGACAGCATTTCTGTTGCGTTACAATATTCATTACATTTATGATGATACGTATTGCGACAACACAAATAACTTAACTATTCAATCAAATATATTGCAGCTTACTGTCTACGGCTTCCAGAAACAACGTTTTCACAAAGTTGACATGTTTCGGGACACTTGTCCCATCATCAGAACTTAAAATAATCGTGTATCATTTAAGTTGATACATTTGTCAATTAATTAAAATATTAAAATTCAACATGAAATAAATAATTTAAAACAATATAAATACGTAAAAGTCTAAAAGCGAGCGCGAACGTTTAACGATGTACATCGTATGGAGATTGACCGCGCACTGAATTACGTTTTGCTCCCACCGCGACAATATCGCAAAGCAGTGTCGTACAATACATTTGATTTGAAAAGCAGTTTATCATTTAAAACATGCGGCTTGGTATCAGTATTGTTATGTGCTTTATAAATTTCATACTCTTCAAGAGCGTTCAAATATCGCCCTTTCTTACACATGTGAAGGGGTATTAAATTAGTTTTAAAATTTGTGTAATTATGATTCTCGGAAATGAGGTGTTCTGCAAATTTTGACTTGATATTGTCCAAACTGTGAAGGTGTGTAGGCGGCCTATGTTCTGTAAATCTTTTTAAAAAACCACGTCCTGTCTGGCCCACATAAAAGGCGTCACGTATCAATTTGTAAACACCAGTTTTGTGTTCAAGGCTGGTAGATCTGCGGACACGAAGATTATTCATAATATTATTAGTGGTTTTGTAAGTGACCTTTATATTGCTGGTTTTATTAAAAATTGACCCAAAAATCTTAGGCATAAGGTATGTGTACGGTGTTGCAATGTATTTGCGTGTTGTATTCTCACGTGTTTTATGTCCGTTAATGTTTCTATGTTTTTTCTTATGTTTTTGAAGGATGTTGTTCACCATATCGACATCATAACCATTAGCAACTGCAATGTGTTTAATGATGTCTAATTCCTCACGGTATTCTTTATCACCGAGGGGCAAAGATAAAAGTCTATAAATCATACTATGGAAGGCAACCAATTTCTGGGATAAAGGATGAAAGGACTTTGCATGTATTACAATATCAGTCGTTGTGGGTTTTCTATAGATGTTAAATTGTAATTTTTTATTATTCTCCTTGGCAACAGTTAAATCTAGAAAATTCAGTTTACCATTGTTTTCACTTTCAAGTGTGAACCGCATTTTGTCATTGGTATTATTCAAATAACTATGTAAATTATCAATTTGCCTTTGTGTACCTTTGTATATTAAAAAGGTATCATCAACATACCTGCCGTAAAATATTATGTTATTCTTGTGTTTTTTATTCGTGAGAATGAATGAATTTTCGAAATAATTCAGGTATATATCTGCAAGAAGACCTGAAAGTGTAGAGAACCCATTGCTAACCCATTTTTTTGGCTGAAATATTGATTATTGTGGGTAAAGTAATTTTGATCAAGAACTAACTCCAAAATGTGCATCAATTCATTTATACTATCAATATCCAATTTATTAGTATCAATAAGGTTAATCTTAAGTATACGTAGGGTCTAAGCTACTGGTATATTGGTATATAAGTCTACAATATCAAAGGAAACAAGTTTGTAAGCCGGTTCAACTATTAAGTTTTTAACCTTATTCACAAAGTCAACACTATTAATTAGACTATGATCATTAATTATTTGTATATTGTGCTTTATTATGTTAACTAATTTTTTAGCCGTTTTATACTCTGGAGCAGTGGCAAAATTTACTAATGGTCTCAAGGGGATAGCATCCTTGTGGAGTTTGGGTAATCCCGTCAAAACGGGTGCTTTTGAATTTACAAGTTTCAAAGATCTTCTTGTTTGTTCATCAAACAAATGAGTGCATCTGTTTATACACTGATTTAATCGTTTTACATAATTTTCAGTTGGGTCAGAATTTAGTAAACCAATGTTGTTGTTAATAATGAAATTTTGTATTTTATTGTTATAATCTTCTCTGTCCATAATAACCACAGTGTTACCTTTGTCAGCTTTAGTGACGAGAGCTTTATTGTCAGATAATTTTTGTTTTAATCCTATTAAAATTTTCCGTTCTTTATTATAATTAGTATTTGTTAAAGGAATAGAGGAATGAACATTATTATACCGATTTTTAATGATTTTATTGAATTTTTCGTTTATTAAGAAACGTGTCTGGTCTTGATCTTTTTGGTCAACCATTGCCTTAACAACAGTCTCTGCATTGATGATTTCTGTAATAATGTGCTTACGATTGAGACTCGATTTGTGTATGGGAAGATTATACTTCAAACCTTTGCTCAATAAATCAGTTTCATCAGTATTTAAAACAAGGGAAGTTAAATTCTGCAACCGCGTATAAAATTTGTGTTTACATTTGAAATTGCTGGATATCGGTAACTGATCATTCAACAACCTTTGTAGTTTATCTGATTGCTTTATACGCCTTTGATAAACTATTCGCCTGACATCATTGTTTATAAAATCCAGATAATGATTCAGTATGCCTGGATGCGTGTTATCTAATAATTGTAAATGTAATTTGTATAATGTATAATTTAGATTTGACTTTTTAATGTATAGAGATTTAATTTCTTCTTTAATTCTGTAAATTTCTGCATATTTTTTGGTTTTTGATTCAGCAATAGATGAACCTTCAAGTCTTATAATAGCATAATTCGGTATAACATTGTTCTTCAAACAAGATTTGTTGAACTTAATGTGTAAAATAGTTTGGTGTAATTGAACTGTAATATTTTTAAATTTTCGTACTAAGTTTGCACGACTTGCAGTATTCATGTTTAAAAGGAATAATTCCAAATATTTAGTACCAAGCCATGTGTTGTTCAATCAAATATATTGCAACTTACCATCTGCGGCTTCCAGAAACAACGTCTTCACAAAGTTGACATGTTTCGGGACACTTGTCCCATCATCAGAACTTAAAATAATCGTGTATCATTTAAGTTGATACATTTGTAAATTAATTAAAATATTAAAATTCAACATGAAATAAATAATTTAACACAGTATAAATACGTAAATGTCTAAAAGCGAGCGCGAACGTTGTAAAGAAAGATAGACTTTTAGGTGTTAAGATGCGACGATGATGCCTCACGTTGCGAGCGTCAATTTGTAAAGAAAGAGACTAATATGTGCCGGTGCTAGCGAAAATGTCCGTCTTATTCAAACCCCACTGTTGTAATCAATTTAGTAACGAACTGCTTGTTAATTATGTGAGGACGTATGTAATAATGTATGATACCAGCTGGAGACGTCAAATTATAAAGAGATCTTGTCTATGAGTGTAATTAGTTATAAGAGACTCCGGTGTAACAAACGCCAAGTAGTACGTTGTAGGTGGCGATTCGTAACAATTAAAATGCTGTTACCTGGTTTAATTAATATGTTATTAACTAATATACCTTGCGGTTGTGACCAGTGAAACCCTCAGAACGCAGATTATTAAGTCCACAAACTTAGAATTATATTCCTGAATTTATAATGGTAGTATTCTGTAGACTTAATTTAATTCTCAGTGGTTGTTTAATATGAGCAATATATATGGAGTATTTACTGAATGTAAGTGGTTTTTGTCTCAACCCTAGTCCCTCAACGATAAAAATTTCATTCAAATTTAGTATGGCAAAACCCGTTAGTTCAGCAATCTCCCGTCTCACCAGCTGCAAACTTGGAGCGCTGTTATTATAAATAATTGTGCGTATAGGTTAGTTATTCTAAGTGTTTGTATCAATCTGTTAATAAATTATTACACCAATTACATATAGTATTTTCTCTGCAATGATTAAAACGTTATCTCATACAACAAATGTACTTTATTTATTTTTCTCTGGTATTTAACCAGTTACGTTGTCTCAGACAAACAACAAGACAATACAATCGACTATCCCAACATGTATCGATTCTTAATTATTCGAATTCTAAAAAGAAAAACATATATACTTTGAAAATAATGACAAATAATTCTTATACCAGGGTTCGTGTAGTTCTTTGAACCATTAGTAAGGCCAGGTAAAACGCATAATTAAGGTTGTTCAATTTACAAAAAGAATAAAATTATTTACTTAAAATACAATGATATGAAAATAATTTGTTTTTTTACCCAAGCGGCGAAAGCTTCATTAGGCGGTGAATGTTTGTCAACTACGATCAAAATGCAGGTTATATCGTCTTCACCCAGTAAAACTGCTCTGGTCTTCAATGAATGGATGATGATAATCCCACGGGAACTCTGGTGCTTCGAGTCTTCTTTTACGTCTTCACAATTCTTGGTCCCAACGAACTGGAATTAGGATCTCAGCTTCCGCTGTCAATGAAGGTTATTTCGTCAACCGAATCTTCTGTATTTCCAAATATTTCCGTTAATTCAGGCTTCAACTCTTTATTGGTCTTCAATTTATAGCATGAATTGGTTTGATACCAAATTCAGCGGAATTGTTTAGTGAATGAGGTGAGACGCTTTCAGTTCTTTTTTATTGTATTCATTGATAATTTATAGGGTTATTTAATTTGTATGATTCATTAACATTCCAGTATAATTGTTTTGCAAAATGCTTTTTTTCAATTTGGATATATATTTTCTTTATATTTATTCATATATTTTAAATATATCGGTTCATTTCAACCTAATAGCTTGTAACAATCAGTACCATCTATTCAAAATCAACAAGTTACTAAAAATCAGTTGCCTTAACAACCAGGTTTTCTATATATCCTTGAGCCGGCATTATAGAATATTACTACTCCTTTCCAATAAAATACTCCATGCTTGGATTAATATTGAATCACATAAAATTCTCCCCTAACCTTCCTTATTAAACAGTAAATGTTTTACTAGAGTTTCGTTGGACTGGGTTTACTAAAAAGGTATTAATTTCCTTTCACTAATATGGAATTTAGGCCTATAGATTCATTTACAACCATTATAACATTATTTGGTTTTTAACTTAATTTTCTTTTTACCTGACCTACTGTACAATTAATTATTGATTACATAGTTAATTACATGAATTTTAATTTACTGGTGGTTATTTGTTTTTACATTAATCAATTGGTTCTGGAACCCTTTATTAATTTATGACATAATTGTCAGAACTACTTGTTAGACTTGAAACACTGGTCACACTCCTGATCCAGTTTATAAACATTAATTAGAACAACAGTATCTTTCAATTTTATACAATACTGACAACTTAGTACCGTGCCTAACATTGGTAACTATATTGTGCTGTATAAAAACAAATCTAATATAAAATATAAACATAATTATTGAGTAAGTATTATTATCAAACAACATCATTTCATTTTTAACACATTCAACATACAATATAAATATTCTGTAGACCTTAACATGTCACAGTACAAAACAAACATTTCATTACATCCAATCATTCATTGGTCTGGCTCTTTTACATTTAATATTAATCATTGCCTCCTTTTTACTTGAGGTCCTTCTCAAACATATGAACTATCGAACAACCTTAAGTCAGGGTATGGTCTTTGACCATATTTCATTCAGTCTTTTATGTAACGTTGGGGAACCTCAACTATGTTGCGTTACAACGTTTAACGATGTACATCGTATGGAGATTGACCGCGCACTGAATTACGTTTTGCTCACACCACGACAATATCGCAAGGCAGTGTCGTACAATACATTTGATTTGAAAAGCAGTTTATCATTTAAAACATGCGGCTTGGTATCAGTATTGTTATATGCTTTATAAATTTCATACTCTTCAAGAGCGTTCAAATATCGCCCTTCCTTACATATGTGAAGGGGTATTAAATTAGTTTTAAAATTTGTGTAATTATGATTCTCGGAAATGAGGTGTTCTGCAAATTTTGACTTGATATTGTCCAAACTGTGAAGGTGTGTAGGCGGCCTATGTTCTGTAAATCTTTTTAAAAAACTACGTCCTGTCTGGCCCACATAAAAGGCGTCACATATCAATTTGTAAACACCAGTTTTGTGTTCAAGGCTGGTAGATCTGCGGACACGAAGATTATTCATAATATTATTAGTGGTTTTGTAAGTGACCTTTATATTGCTGGTTTTATTAAAAATTGACCCAAAAATCTTAGGCATAAGGTATGTGTACGGTGTTGCAATGTATTTGCGTGTTGTATTCTCGCGTGTTTTATGTCCGTTAATGTTTCTATGTTTTTCTTATGTTTTTGAAGGATGTTGTTCACCATATCGACATCATAACCATTAGCAACTGCAATGTGTTTAATGATGTCTAATTCCTCACGGTATTCTTTATCACCAAGGGGCAAAGATAAAAGTCTATAAATCATACTATGGAAGGCAGCCAATTTCTGGGATAAAGGATGAAAGGGCTTTGCATGTATTACAATATCAGTCGTTGTGGGTTTTCTATAGATGTTAAATTGTAATTTTTTATTACTGTCCTTGACAACAGTTAAATCTAGAAAATTCAGTTTACCATTGTTTTCACTTTCAAGTGTGAACCGCATTTTGTCATTGATATTATTCAAATAACTATGTAAATTATCAATTTGCCTTTGTGTACCTTTGTATATTAAAAAGGTATCATCAACATACCTGCCGTAAAATATTATGTTATTCTTGTGTTTGTTATTCGTGAGAATGAATGAATTTTCGAAATAATACAGGTATATATCTGCAAGAAGACCTGAAAGTGGAGAACCCATTGCTAACCCATTTTTTTGGCTGAAATATTGATTATTGTGGGTAAAGTAATTTTGATCAAGAACTAACTCAAAAATGTGCATCAATTCATTTATACTATCAATATCCAATTTATTAGTATCAATAAGGTTAATCTTAAGTATACGTAGGGTCTCAGCTACTGGTATATTCGTATATAAGTCTACAATATCAAAGGAAACAAGTTTGTAAGCCGGTTCAACTATTAAGTTTTTAACCTTATTCACAAAGTCAACACTATTAATTAGACTATGATCATTAATTATTTGTATATTGTGCTTTATTATGTTAACTAATTTTTTAGCCGTTTTATACCCCGGAGCAGTGGTGGTGAAATTTACTAATGGTCTCAAGGGGATAGCATCCTTGTGGAGTTTGGGTAATCCCATCAAAACGGGTGCTTTTGAATTTATAGGTTTCAAAGATCTTCTTGTTTGTTCATCAAACAAATGAGTGCATCTGTTTATACACTGATTTAATCGTTTTACATAATTTTCAGTTGGGTCAGAATTTAGTAAACCAATGTTGTTGTTAATAATGAAATTTTGTATTTTATTGTTATAATCTTCTCTATCCATAATAACCACAGTGTTACCTTTGTCAGCTTTAGTGACGAGAGCTTTATTGTCAGATAATTTTTGTTTTAATCCTATTAAAATTTTCCGATCTTTATTATAATTAGTATTTGTTAAAGGAATAGAGGAATGAACATTATTATACCAATTTTTAATGAGTTTATTGAATTTTTCGTTTATTAAGAAACATGTCTGGTCTTGATCTTTTTGGTCAACCATTGCCGTAACAACAGTCTCTGCATTGATAATTTCTGTAATAATGTGCTTACAATTGAGACTCGATTTGTGTATGGGAAGATTATACTTCAAACCTTTGCTCAATAAATCAGTTTCATCAGTATTTAAAACAAGGGAAGTTAAATTCTGCAACCGCGTATAAAAAGCTATACATTAAAAAGTCAAATCTAAATTATACATTATACAAATTACATTTACAATTATTAGATAACACGCATCCAGGCATACTGAATCATTATCTGGATTTTATAAACAATGACGTCAGGCGAATAGTTTATCAAATGCGTATAAAGCAATCAGATTAACTACAAAGGTTGTTGAATGATCAGTTACCGATATCCAGCAATTTCAAATGTAAACACAAATTTTATACGCAGTTGCAGAATTTAACTTCCCTTGTTTTAAATACTGATGAAACTGATTTATTGAGCAAAGGTTTGAAGTATAATCTTCCCATACACAAATCGAGTCTCAATCGTAAGCACATCATTACAGAAATTATCAATGCAGAGACTGTTGTTAAGGCAATGGTTGACCAAAAAGATCAAGACCAGACACGTTTCTTAATAAACGAACAATTCAATAAGATCATTAAAAATCGGTATAATAATGTTCATTCCTCTATTCCTTTAACAAATACTAATTATAATAAAGAACGGAAAATTTTAATAGGATTAAAACAAAAATTATCTGACAATAAAGCTCTCGTCACTAAAGCTGACAAAGGTAACACTGTGGTTATTATGGACAGAGAAGATTATAACAATAAAATACAAAATTTCATTATTAACAACAACATTGGTTTACTAAATTCTGACCCAACTGAAAATTATGTAAAACGATTAAATCAGTGTATAAACAGATGCACTCATTTGTTTGATGAACAAACAAGAAGATCTTTGAAACTTGTAAATTCAAAAGCACCCGTTTTGACGGGATTACCCAAACTCCACAAGGATGCTATCATCTTGAGACCATTAGTAAATTTCGCCACTGCTCCAGAGTATAAAACGGCTAAAAAATTAGTTAACATAATAAAGCACAATATACAAATAATTAATGATCATAGTCTAATTAATAGTGTTGACTTTGTGAATAAGGTTAAAAACTTAATAGTTGAACCGGCTTACAAACTTGTTTCCTTTGATATTGTAGACTTATATACGAATATACCAGTAGCTGAGACCCTACGTATACTTAAGATTAACCTTATTGGTACTAATAAATTGGATATTGATAGTATAAATGAATTGATGCACATTTTTGAGTTAGTTCTTTATCAAAATTACTTTACCCACAATAATCAATATTTCAGCCAAAAAAATGGGTTAGCAATGGGTTCTCCACTTTCAGGTCTTCTTGCAGATATATACCTGAATTATTTCGAAAATTCATTCATTCTCACGAATAACAAACACAAGAATAACATAATATTTTACGGCAGGTATGTTGATGATACCTTTTTAATATACAAAGGTACACAAAGGCAAATTGATAATTTACATAGTTATTTGAATAATACCAATGACAAAATGCGGTTCACACTTGAAAGTGAAAACAATGGTAAACTGAATTTTCTAGATTTAACTGTTGCCAAGGAGAATAATAAAAAATTACAATTTAACATCTATAGAAAACCCACAACGACTGATATTGTAATACATGCAAAGTCCTTTCATCCTTTATCCCAGAAATTGGTTGCCTTCTATAGTATGATTTATAGACTTTTATCTTTGCCCCTCGGTGATAAAGAATACCGTGAGGAATTAGACATCATTAAACACATTGCAGTTGCTAATGGTTATGATGTCGATATGGTGAACAACATCCTTCAAAAACATAAGAAAAAACATAGAAACATTAACGGACATAAAACACGCGAGAATACAACACGCAAATACATTGCAACACCGTACACATACCTTATGCCTAAGATTTTTGGGTCAATTTTTAATAAAACCAGCAATATAAAGGTCACTTACAAAACCACTAATAATATTATGAATAATCTTCGTGTCCGCAGATCTACCAGCCTTGAACACAAAACTGGTGTTTACAAATTGATATGTGACGCCTTTTATGTGGGCCAGACAGGACGTAGTTTTTTAAAAAGATTTACAGAACATAGGCCGCCTACACACCTTCACAGTTTGGACAATATCAAGTCAAAATTTGCAGAACACCTCATTTCCGAGAATCATAATTACACAAATTTTAAAACTAATTTAATACCCCTTCACATATGTAAGAAAGAGCGATATTTGAACGCTCTTGAAGAGTATGAAATTTATAAAGCATATAACGATACTGATACCAAGCCGCATGTTTTAAATGATAAACTGCTTTTCAAATCAAATGTCAGTGCGAGGTCAATCTCCGTACGATGTACATCGTTAAACATTCGGTCTCGCTTTTAGACATTTACGTATTTATATTGTTTTAAATTATTTATTTCATGTTGAATTTTAATATTTGAATTAATTGACAAATGTATCAACTTAAATGATACATGATTATTTTAAGTTCTGATGATGGGACAAGTGTCCCGAAACGTCAACTTTGTGAAGACGTTGTTTCTGGAAGCCGCAGACGGTAAGTTGCAATATAATTGATTGAACAACACGTGGCTTGGTACTAAATATTTGGAATTATTCCTTTTAAACAACTTAACTATTGGCACATAGGATATGGTAGTAAGTGTGTTTTAATGCAAAACTCTATATTGGAGGGTTTAAGATTATTTATTGCACACTTTTAAAGTGTTAATTATTGTTCATATACGAGTTGTGGTACATTACATATATGATGATTCCCATGGCGATGTTGATGAAAAAGGGGGGGGCTTAGCTGTATCGTGGAGTCGTCAGGCGTGGCGTACGATGACAGATGGTTCACCCTGGTGACGCTTCCAGCTGGGCTGGTGTCCTGGAGTTCACAACGTTGACACTGACGCTTCGCACACAAACACCGGTTATAGGGGTACTACTTCTGAAATTTTATACAGTATTTATAATCCTTGGATTTCGTTGTCCATGACGTGTCCGTTACTTAACTAAATATCACTAGACACTAGTCTAGAACAAAAACTAGACACTCTAGAACAATTAGAAATATACAAACACACAAAAACAAATAAAAACGACATCCTAAACGAACAGACACAATTCAAATCGCACGCATTATTCGAACACATCTCACCACACACACACAGCTTCGATCTTTCGAAAAACTATCTAGTCGCCAACAACAAGAAGAACAGCGCTACTTACGACAGCCTCTGATGAAGCCTTCTATAGGTGAAAGCCGTTTTAGGCTGTAAGGTAAAACTTTACGTTTTTACTTATAAAAAACTTAGTGTTCCGAGTCGTCAATATTATAGTGATATTTAGTATTTATAATTCATAAGTACCTCAGGTCACAGTGGGTATTACTTAGAAATGGTATATTAGGCTTATACCAATCCGGACTCTTCAAGTGTTCACGCGTAACACTGTGTCTACCACGATCAGCAGACCTCCCTATGCCGAAATCTTCCACTCACGCAGAAACTAATGATGACAATATTTTATTAATAAGTAAATTATGAAATACTACTGGTACTGCAGAATACCTCACACAGTTCAAGTTCACTTATTTATACACGCTATGTTATAATAACAATACCGTGTGTAAAGATGTATTAAACAAACAGTTCTGAGCGTTCGCACTCGTTACTACCGCCAAAAAGACTTAACAAATTCTTGCAAGCGGAAAAGCTTGCACAAGAATTGCACGTTCTGATCGTGATAGCTAGATGAGAAGAACTAATTGTGCAGCCACAGGCTTAAGAAAATTCCGACTGCCTTCCAGCATCTTATTGGTGGAAGGAAGTCACATGGTTACTTTGCACATGACTCGGCAGTGTTTCATGCCGTAAAGTGCATCGAATTTGCAAGAGCATGCATAGATGGTAATCTCTGAATGCCTTTATCTCATGCAGAAATGCGTTTTACAACAAGCTTTATATTTTAACGAAATCATACTTTAACGTAATTTTAAGCTTAGGAAATATACAGGAACTGTAGCTAATACAGTAGTTTATGTTCAGTTCAAGTGTCACAACGATACGATAATTATATCATGCACAACCGGGAAAACGTTTATCACTCAGGCACGCGCGCACATTTCCACTGACATAGTACATGTATAAATAACACATAAAATAATACACAGTTTGACTAAGCCTAATTCCTTATCCTTTCTAAAATACAAAACTTATACCCCAAAAAACCAAACCTAACAAACTACCAATTGAAACATGAATGTTTATCGTCTGTGTATTACACAAGCCTGCACTGCTTATCAGGATCCTGTGTTTCATTGCAGTATATATACAATATTATTGGTACTGTATATGTAATTGTTAATATATATAATAAATATTTTCTTAGAAAAAAACGCGTTTTAGCGAATTCGCATTATGTGGGGTCGCGCAAAGTGGGGTATGACTGTACACGATTAGAAACAAAAACTTTCCACCTAGATGACTCGCCGTGTATCCAGTGTAAGGCAACCATAGAGTCCGAGTACAAATGAATCTCATCAATATGAGTATTCAATGAATAAGTGACTTTTTGAAGCAAGCGAGCGAGGAGCAAACAACCACAAAGTTGGAGTCTAGGCAATGTAATTTGTTTTAAGGGAGCTATCCTAGATTTGGAACAAAGCAGATTAGAAGAGACATAATCATTGTTATAAACAATTCTCACATATATACAACAACCATAACCTTCAATGGACACATCCGCGAAGCCATGAATTTGAAACAACCTTATACTAAGGTTAGATTTTATACACCTATTTACACTGATCTTACTAACTAAACTTAACTTATTGTATAATTCTTGCCATTTGGATAGGAGTGAAACTGGTAGGACATCATCCCAGTTTGTTATTGCTTGCCAAAGTTGTTGCATGAAATGTTTGCATAAGAAAACTACGGGGCCAATTAAACCCAAAGGATCATAAATTCCTGCAATTATTGACAAGACAATTCTTTTTGTAAATGTCTCATGACAGTTTGTGAGCATTATTTTATAAACAAATGTGTCAGAATTATTGTTCACAGTAAACCTAAAGTGCTTACGTTCTCATTTTTATTTAATGAGATATTAACATCATTTGAATTTATAATTTCTTGACTGTTTTAAAACCATTTGTGTAGAGGAAAACCATATTGTTGGAGTAGATCATTTACATTGTTAGATTTGTACTTATTGTAAATGAGTATAAATGCTCAATTAGTCTCAGCAATATTCTGAGTTGTATGTTTAATACTATTTATTTATAAATGAGAACACACTTCTTTTGCTGCACTGAATCTATCAATTTTTATTCCTTAATTCTCTTATTATAATAATTTTCTTTTCTTCTATTAATTAATAACAAAGTACCAAATTTTTAAGGTTCCTGCTCCATCTAGCTCTCGGATGCATGAAAAATTTTTATCTCAGGGTTATAACCAAATTAACAATCGTCTTCAGTAAAATTATAAATTCATACAAGTTTTACGTTAATAAAATACATGAAGAAAAAATTTTAATGTGTAAGTAATTAATTGTTGTTTGTGTATGATTGTTTGGATGTGAGTTCTTGTGATTATACAAAAAGAAATCAATTCAGATAATTTTACAAACTTAATATTACACATTGCAAATATAAAACTAATAAAACAATTAAAGTAATTAATAATTAGACATTAATAATACAATTGACAAGAGAAAAATAAACAAAATAATTGTCTATTATATAAGCTCATAGTTCATGAATTCTCAACATGGTGCGGTGCTGTCCCCTTTCAGTAATAGTTAAATAAAGCAAGGGATAGCTCGTTAGTTCGTTCGTTAGTTCCTTGAGTTGTATACACACTACTGAATGTTTAATAAAAATTAGTCCTGTCGATCGATCAAAATATTTAATTGGTTAATCAAGAAGGTTTAATCGATTAATCGAGTTTGGGTACTAAAAAATTATCATACTAATGGCTTACAAATTTATTAATTTAATTTTAATAGATGTATCTAATTGTTACTTTTTGTTTTTAAGTAACTTATAAAATCAGTATATTAGCATGGATTACTTTCAAATAATAATAATATTATAATATGTATGAACAGATTTAATAATATGAACTGTTATCAGGAGACTAAGTGACAAATATGAATTTGAAGGTAAGGATATGGTATAACATTAGACTCAACTAGTCAGTATTGCTTCAACCAGGATTTTAAGCATGTGAGTGTGTTCACATGGTCCGGATCAAGGGCTGCTCTACGTTTAGTAACAATATTGCCTGGGTCACTAAACACTCGTTCGCACGGAACCGATGTAGCTGGAACGCAGAGCAATTTTTTCGCTACAGATCTGAATGGAATGTGTTTTCCACCACAGTAAGGGGTCTGCAAAGTCATCATCCAGTTCTGCCAAAGATCTGTAGACATCAACCTCTGTTGCGAGCGTTGTTAACGGAGCTGTTTCTTCCCTCTTGTCATCATCGTCATCTTCAAAAACAAATTTTCTTTTCTTCACATTTTGTTTTATTTCTGTTTGTGCAGTGGTCACAACTTTATTGGAAATTCTGTTCCACACTAATTCTCTTGGAAGACATTTCAAATATTTAAATCTTGGATCAAGAGCCGTAGCTTCTTGATACATTTCTATTTTAGGCCAGGCATTTACTCTTTCCATTAAATCATCTAACAGAGCTGTTTTGAATCGAGTAATGTAACCAGGATCCGTGTCGGTAATTTTTAGACTTACTCTTAAATAAGTTATGGCGGGTAGTACAACACTTGCCGTCACGTATTTACTTCCTCCAAGAAAATCACATATTTCCAAACATGGTTTAAGACATTTATACATTTTTTGTGTCATTTCCCATTCCACTTCAGTTAATGGAATGATGTTTGATAGATTGGTGGACATTATAGCTACAATTCCTTCCTTGGCTTCCAGAAGAGACTCGAACATAAGGCATGTACTATTCCATCGGGTGACTATATCTTGTTTCAGTTTGCACTGCGGAATATTAAGTTCTTTCAGTTTTTGGCATAGCTGATTTTCTAAATAAGGACTGTGCTTGAAATGACCCACCATTTTTGTACATTTGGAAAGCAGTGTATCTATAGACACATTCTCAATTGCTGTATTCAGACTTAATTGCAGGGTATGAGCAGTGCACCTAACATTATCGTATTTCGAATTTTCGACACCAAGAACAATATTCCTGGCATTGTCTGTACATATTGCAAACTGTACATATTGTCTGTGCATATTGTCTGTATGTATTACTACTTTACTTTGAAAATTCCAGTCAGACACAACTTGTTCGAATTCTTCCGTACAATTTGCTGCACTATGTTTCTCCACCACATGTTTCACTTCTAACGCAGCGCTGCAGAACGCCCAGTTAGAATCAGTCCAATGAGCACTAACACCCAAATAACCTTGATTTGCTATCGATGTCCAGAAATCACCTGTTAGGCCAACAAATTCAGTTTCTTAAAACTTCTTTTAGCCCTTCATCCGAAGTTGTATTGATAGGTCGACTGTCTTTTACTATCCATTTCACAATTTTATTTGTTAGTTCAGCCTCCTTTAATGAAGAGATTGGTTTCACTATGAAATGATTCAAGTTCGACTGAGATGAACTTGCATTAACAACAGATGATTCAGCAACACTTTGTAAGGGATGGACGTGTTTTAAATGGTATTGTAAACTGCTAGTGCTACTGCTGTAACTAAATGATTTCCCACAAAGCTTACAGAAAACGGTTTTCCTGTCTGTCACTTTATGACTGTCATTCAATTTATATCCAAAACTTCCACCGAGTCTTCCTTGTAAGTCTTCGTACGCCATAACACAGATTTCACGCATGGTATCAGGAAACACACACACAAAAAGTAGCCTCTTTGAAAAACACAAGTTTTCCTCACCTGAATAAACACACTGTAACACGCCACCTGTCCGACTGTTACTATTATAGCAAAATAAGTATAATTATAATTAAATTATAGCAAAGTTAAGGGCATGGAAATGCGCGAAACGCTTATGGTCAGAGGGAAAGGCTATGTGGAGGGAGTCGCTGTGAGATGTGAGAATTTACATTCTTTTACATATCAGAATGTTTTATAAACATATCTGAGTGTTGTTTGGTCTGTCATTGTGTACTGCTGAGACGTAAAAAACTACAGCCTTTCTGACTGTTCTTATCGCAACGGAATTTGCAAACTGTACACTTCCACTCCTTAATTACACGCGACTATCTCTACAGTTTCTCGTTACATAAAGGAACACATTCTTCATATTAATTTAATTGCAAGAATCTTTTAATCCTGGACAACAAAAAACTGTGTATTATAACTTCCCGTGCTTGAATATGAATAACTTTCCTGTCTGTGCTAGTTGAAGGAAAAGTATCCATTTTAACAAATCTCGTTAATGGATGATAACACAAATAATTACAATAATATGTAGTTGTAATTACAGAATAAAAACTACCAATAGAAATTAACTAAAAAATTAAATAACTAATAAAAATGAGTGACTGTAAAACAACGATATAATTAAAATAAATTGAAATAGTAATAACAAATGCACGACTGAGATAGTACGTTACACAATAACTAAGAATGTACGGGTAACTAAAACATCACACGCAAAGTTGGCGACACTTTCACTTGCATACCAGCTGATTCTCCGGTACCCTCCCGCCATTCACAATTTCGAAGTGGACTCGTCCATCCATAAATTCTTAAATTGGATTCTGCGCATATGCCCTTAACTTTCAATTTTACTATACTATAGGTCGCCCATTGTTAGGATGAGAGTACAGGCTCTTGTGGGACTCTTATTTTTAGCATACTCACCCCCTCTCAGACAATTAGTAGTAGGCACCTCACTCAGCCTTCTATTATAGATCTTACCGTACAGGGACTAAATCTGACATGCCGCTACCTGGCTTTTGAAAACCACTGCAACTACACCACCCTTTCTCTTTCAGTGTTTTTCTGGGAACTTCCAGCAGTACTAAATGATTTAAAATAACGGGACTATCATTCAAGAGACAAGACATAACTCAGGTATTTGGTGGACAAGCTTCAACTTCTCATAAAAGAAAATTTCAACAACCGATTAATTTTAATTGACTCTGTTATTCGATTAAGTAGTTTTGATTGATTAATCAAAGTTCAAATTTTAGTTCGATTACCGATTAAATCCGCAACACTAATAAAAATTATATTGAGTTCTACACTTTTGTTTGTTCACAATAAGTTTGTGTCACTCACTTTATATATCATAGATTATGTGTATAAATGTAGTCACACTAAATGTGTTGTGTAAAACGTTGATAGTTGTAAAGATGGCTTTAGTATAAAACAGTCTCACCAAATTCAAAGATCTAGTACTCCATTTTAGGATATTATTTTCAGCTTTCCTTCTTCAGGTTGGTCGAATATATATTGTTCGTTAGTTTACTGATATCTCCTATAAGTTTACTTGTCTTTTTACTAAAATTGTCTTCTCTATATATTATAATTTTGATCTCCGTAATTATTGTCGAAGCTTCTGCGATCTAGGATCTAGAGGTCTAGATCTTCTGCGATCTAGAGGTCTTCTAGGATCTCTGTTAGTTTCTCTATTATTGGTTCGTATATGGTTTACTCTAGGTCGTTAAGTTCGATTACTATTATTATTATCACCATGATAATAATTTTCAGCTTTCCTTCTTCAGGTTGGTCGAATATATATTGTTCGTTAGTTTATTGATATCTCCTATAACTTTACTTGTCTTTTTACTATAATTTTCTTCTCTAATATTGTTTGGATTGGCAACTGATTTAGTTTGTTCTTTTTGCATTGAATGCCCACACTAGAAAAAACCTTTCTTCCTTGTAAAACCAGGTTTAGATTCATTTATAAGAGGTCTTGGTTTGTTTGGTGTATTTTTCGGTCTCAGGGCTGTTTTATACGCCTCCAGTAAATATACGTTTTTAATATATCCTTACTTTTCCTGATTATTTTTACATAATCCCGTTTATGTTTTTATTTCACTTAATTTTATATTGTCACTCACACTAATGAAGTTGATTTTATTGTTATATGGTCACTTTATATAAAATACATGCCATTCTCACCTTTTGGCCATACTAGGTTCATAACACTATATTTTTATCATTGTTTACACTGTCATTTGCACTGTTTCATTATTATTATTATTTATCACTTTTCTGTTCACTTGTCTCACCTTGTATGTTTTTCGAATAAACACAATTATGAAAATAATTACCTTGTCTTTACCATAACACTATATAATATGAGCTAATTACAAATCCAGTCTTAGGTTAAAGACCTAGCTTGACTTTTAGGCTTGTGTTATACAAAATGATTTTGCTTAACTCTAAATACATACTAAAACATTATTACTGTATTTACAATATAATAATAATAAAATATACAAAATCACTTCCCTAATCTGTTGGGTAATTAGTATGTCAGACTCCAGTCTAGTCCTTTCTTATGTCTGTTTGTAAGGTTATTTACTATGTTTGTTTACAAGCTAATTCCTGTTTTTAATTTATTCATGCATCTGTAAAATACTTATTTTGTATTCATGGTTTATTGTTTTAGTTATTAAATCTTCCTTATATAATTATTTTTGGTTGTTCTCATTTGATTACTCATTCTTTATTGCATTCCTCATTCAGTTACATAGTATTTATCTATTTGATTAGTTTTACTATAAATTTTGATGATTAAATTGAGTTTCCCTTTTTGTATTATCTCGTGATGCTACAACATCTATCCTTAATTGTTTGATTTCATTTAGATTGTCACATCCAGTAATTAGATCATCATCATAAAAATCATTGGCTAGAAGAATAGCCTTACATGCTAGAGGAAATTGATTTTGATTGTCATTAGCTATCTGTACAAGACATCTAGTGGCTAGAAACAAAGCACTAGCTGTACCATATGTTACAGTTTTCAGTACAAAATGTTTTAACTCTTGATCAGGTGAATCACGCCAAAGTATTCTTTGCAAATTACAATCTGTGGAATCCACTAGTATTTCTCTGTACATTTTTTCAATGTCAGATGTTAAGACATAAATATGATTTCTAAGTCTCAAAATGATTGAGAATATATCTTGCTATATTGTTGGTCCCACTAAGAGCGTATCATTGAGGGACAAGCCAGTAGTTTTTGCAGAACCATCGAAAACTACACACATTTGTGTGGTCAAGCTGGAGTCCTTGAAAACCGCATGATGTGGCAGATAAAACACCTTGGATTCATCAACTAAACGGTCATTGGAATTGAGTAACGACATATGACCTAAAACTTGGTATTCATTGATGAACTTAGCATAATTATCCTTCAAATTAGGATTTTTATTGAATTTGCATTCTAAAGTTAGAAATCGCTGCTTGGCATGAACTAGTGAATTACCAAGTCCTATATCGTCAGCCTTACGAGAAAATTTTAACAATGAATCTGCCATCATTGTTTCTTAAAGTATTACCAGTAAAGTGTTTTTCACATAATGTAGCTTCTGAAGATGGTATATGTTAAGATTCTATTGTAAATTCAATTGTACGTGCGTGTAACATGTGACTGTATGTTGCTTAGTTCTGATTGGGCAGCACGCGTGATGTTCATTCGCCCCACTATTTTTAGTTTCAGTAATGTAAGGGCCTTCGGCCGATACACACCTCAATCTCGTCCAGCGTAATTCTACATTATTCAAGATATTCGTTAAGTTCTACAATTTGTTATTCAAGGTTCGGTGATGTATTTAAATCAACATACAGTCACAAGTTACACGCGCGTACATTTGAATTTACAATATAATCTTAACAACATGTGATGCAGATATTAAGAGAGAGAGAGAGAGAGAGAGAGAGAGAGAGAGAGAGAGAGAGAGAGAGAGAGAGAGAGTTTAAGGCAGGCGGCAGCATGTTGTGATTTGTGTAAAGTGATTTTTCAATCATGGTGTAGTTATGATTTAGTTACTTTTGCTGTTACTGTGAGTAGTGTGTAACAGATTAATGTATTTGCTAAAGAAAATGTTTAAATATGATATGGATAAAAGTGTTTTAACAAAACTTGTAGTTGTCTACTGTATGTGGTTGATGTGTTGGTTGATATTGTAACAGTACATATGACACCACATCCACCTAAGTACTAAAAATTAATTTAAAGGCCACCACTAGTAAAAATACATTAAAAGATCTAGAATACCACCAAGCATACTAAAGAAAAAGTACCATAAGTTTAAATAAGTGAAGCATCATTGAAAGGAATTCACTAGTAAATGCACCAATAAAGAAGAAGAGAAGAATAAAGACTAGACGACCGACATACTATACCCAATAGATCAGTGAGAAGGACACCAGACAATAAAAGAAAAAAGAAGAATCAGTGAGAAGGACATAAAACCACAAAGGAGCAATAGATCAGTGAGAAGGACACAAGACAATAAAAGAAGAAAGAAGAATCAGTGAGGAGGACAAGAACATAAGAAGAAAGAAGAATCAGGGAGAAGAATACAACAATGACAACGTCAAGAAAGAAGAAGGAAGAAACAGTGTGAAGAAGACAAGTGAAAACCACATCATGTATAAAAATGAACAATAGTGAGAAGGAGATCAGTGAAGAAAGAAGAAGGAAGATATCCAGACCAAACACAAGAACAAGGGAAGGAAATTGAAGTATAACAAACTAACATAAACCTTTGAAAGAATAATTGTATTAAGAAGAAAGAAGAAATGTTAATTAATTACATGATATAAATCCCTAAGCTGTATGGTAAAGTCAACACTGACCACAACTCATTTAATGAATACATTCATTGTCTATGTGAAACACATTATTGTGAATAAGGACCAAATATTGTAAATAAAGAGTCATAAGCAAACTGAATGAGAACAAGATGAGTTTATGATAGCTAAATGATGTGTAGTTATAGAATAAACAGAGGAATAAATCCCAAAATAGTGAATGACCAATTGTACAGTGGGAATGATATTCATACAAACCCACTAATTAATAACAAATAAGATAATACAGGAGTAAACTAAATGTGAACTATTGATAACCAATAACCAATGTACAAACATGAAATGAAAACCAGTCGAATAGACTAAGGTAGAAATACACAGCCATAAACAACACATTACTGTTCACTGAACCCATAACATAACCTAATCTGGGCATCCAGTTTCCAGTAAAACTTGATAAAAACTAAATCAAACCAATGATAAACCAAAATGTAATGAGCTAGGAAGTAAATAGAGCATATAAGGAATGTTTTGTACACGATAGCTAATAGTATAACAGAATATAAAAGCTATATTTATGTAATACAAACATGACAAAATGCTTGTAATGGCAAAGAGACATTATGCAACCAAAATCATGTTATAAACGCATTATACAAAGATAGTAACTCAACTAATGACCTGATGTCAGACAGAATACTGTTCATATGAGCAATTGCAACCAAAATAACCATTTTAATAGTCTATATAAATGTAATTATAACTAAACCATTATGACAGTTAGATGCAAGTAAAGTTTACAGCAACCAAACCTAGCTAATAACAGAATCAAATGCAGAGTGAACTGCATCACAAGAACGATAAGGTCATAGTGACTATTTCAATTATCAATTAGAAAATAATACAAATAAAAGGTCTATGATACCAAACATACTACCAGGTAACGCCATGTAGGCATAACAAGCCTAATTCATAAGTGATAATTAAGGCATTAAACCAATAATGTAGGGAAAAAGAACACTGCCAGTAGTGACTTAACCCATCGGTATTTAATTACAGCATGTTAAAATTCAATTAAATACTCTTATTACTAGGTAATAAGAAAAACCAAAATGTATGACAGTAAGTTTAAGTGTGAATCTATGAAAATGGACATAGTATTAATATTAAGACATAGTTTTAAGGGAAAATTGTACAGTAGCTTAAGAACGAGATATTACCATAGAAAATAAAATAAAAATCATAAAATATTGACAATTAATGACTTAATGGACACTAAGCATAAATGCTAAGTGCTAAGTCAGCTAACCCTAATCAGAAATATATGATGAGGGGATTTTCAAATTAATCGTCTTTCAAAACCATGAACAATGAGAGTAATCACAACATTCTCAGTACAATTATAAGGAAGATATTAGACTTTTAAATATAATTGTATTATGCTTAGCCCTTCCGCGTGGGTGTGTGAACCAGAATTTATTAATCTTGTTCCCAAAGACTGACGCTGATGAGAGCGTCTGTTTTGACGAAGTCTACCGTAAATAAACGAATCGAATTAAACTGACCAATCAGAGCTTATAAAAAATCCGAAATTCATCATTCCGACAGAGGAACCAGAGACAGTCTTTCAACAACAACGAAGCGAACTGCATGTTAGTCGAAGCCTCAGAAAACGTGCTTTTGACAGCAACCAAGCGTCAACCATATTAACCTCAAACTGAGATATAGTTTACCTACATTGAAGAATCAGTGCAGTATATTTACAAGTGTACTCTATTCGGAGTTTATGCGCATAGGAGTGGGTGCAGTGTTGTGACAAAATTAAAATAATTAATTAATTAAAAGTGTTAATAATAATTAAAAAGTGTAACTCGTCGAACGACAGGAGACGCAAGTATTCATAAACACAATTATAATGTCATGATTAGTTTATACGAAAAATAATTGAACGATAAAGGCGATTCAAATTGACATATAGAATTAATTAAATTCCCTATTCTTAACAGAAGGGAGCTGATAAATACAAATGAACAATGTCGAAATTGAACGTTCTGAGTAATGACAGTTTTAACTATTTGTATACTGTAAATACCTAGAATAAGTAAAGACATTGTAATATCAATGAAGAGTATATATGCTCTGATGCTATCAGTAGATAGGAGTATGACATATTTTATTACTAGATTCAATTAGGAGTTTCGCCGGAGTGCGATAACTACAATAAATGAGTTACCTTTACCTGAAATAGGAATATCCAATTTTACAGATGATCGTAGTACCTGATACTGGATTATCACAATTACTATTAATTAATAATAAATAATTCACTACTTTTTAACCAACCAAGGTTGCACTAACAATATATAAAGTATATGCCTAACTATGAACAGTAGTTCATATTTTATCTTTTTTCATTAATAATCAATGAATCCTTATTTTATATGTTTGTTCTAACCGTAGCTATTATTTCAAATAAGTGTATTTTGCAGTCTAAAAGAACCTACTATTTTTATTATTATAATCATTATTAACTTTTCAAGTCGAATCAGACGACATAACGTATATGTTTGTCAACACACATTGTATTACTAACTAGAGGCAGTAATGCCAACTCGAGATCATGATGATTTGTTTTAGAGTCCATGTTCACTTTTAAAATATTAATTGTTAACTAAAAAGAAGAGCAAAACGCCTTATTGTATTGAATTTCACTGTGTGCTACTTGAATAAATTACTATTATTATTTTTATCAGTGAAAGAGTTGACTTTTATTGTATCAGTTTGTAACTCTACGAATTATTTACGGACAAATTATATGACTCGGGTCCCTAGTTCGGGGCCAAATGTAACTCTACGAATTAATTACAAAATTATAATTATATTTATCTCTTACCTTCGGGTTTTTTACTCCAAGGGTCGTTCAGACGAAACTGCTGCAAAAAGGGATTATTTGGATTTGATATAGGCAAAGATCAAATACACCGTTTGTGCTAAAACAAATTGCCTCCGATTTATTATTCAAAATAACTACTTCGTCTCCCTTTCATGACATTTAAATTAAATACTTGTAGAAGGAGCAACAATTTGTAAAATCAAATATAGTCACAAATATTTCTTAATTAACTAGCTTATGACACTACGATATACCTCCACTATTTATTATCTGCAATGAACCAATACGTGCTTTAGCTACACACTCACACACATTCGTTCTTTGATTTTATCGTTCTATTTAAACCCCACTTCGAGATCTCTGATTTACATTTTAGCTTTATATTTATTTATGTTGAATTATACTCTGGGGGAAAAAAAAAAAGGAAAATAATCTTGTTTAAAACTCAGTTAATACTTAACGTCTGAAGAACTCCGCTGTTTTGCACCTCTGCTGTGAATGCACTGTTTAACACACCATGATTTAGTTTTCCACTGTTTAACCGCGGTACTGTTATTGCTTATTTCAAATAAGTTGATGTTGATGCGCCACTATTACTTTAGTTCACTTTAAAATAGCATTTAGTGTTGTTTTGTCGGCCGACATATATTTTCGAACACTTAGCTCGCTTAGGTTGGCCGGGCGGCCCGGTGTCACAACTGGCACTGGCGTTAGTTTGCTAAATTGCATACAGTGTTTTTTGGTCACGTGGTCGTGCATATGTGCTCCCATTGGTGCTATTGAAAGAGCGCCTTAGCAGAGGCGGGAAGGTGAGCAATGTTTTTGCCGCCTGGCGCAATGTGCAGTTACATACTCTCTTTCGTAATTCACGGCTGAGGCGCAGGTTGATGTTATTTCACCATCGGTCTGCGTTGCATGAGTGCGGAGACAAAACATAGACATTTTTTCTGCAATAAACACAGCCTATCTGGTTGACTAACTTGGGGTTCTACAAGGGTGAACAATGACTGTATAGAGAATGTAATTTTAAAAAATGTTATCTTGGCCCTACAATCTCGTACCGTTACAATACCCCCCCAATAAGAGATTGAAGGCCGGAGCGTTCAAACTCTTATTGCCTAGATCTAAGAGGATCAGTGAGGATATGGCGCCGCAACCCCCCTGAACACTCTACTACATCATGGGTTCTTACCCCCCTAGTCTGGCGACTGCGACAGCACCCATCCGATCTTACGGGACTTCTCTACTCAAGATCCCACCACCATAAGCTCGGACAGATACCCGCCCCAGTATCGCCGACTTTATAACATGGAATTAAAAATTGACAAACGGCTTTCCATCCCTCCATATCCCACATCTGATTTGTTTCCTCTTAGCCGTACTGGTTCATTGACAACGTACTGGCTCATTTTATATTATAGACCCTAAAGAATAATATTAATAAAACAATATTGGTTTACAATGATACACCTAAATTCCAGTTAAATTGAATAATATTCCCCATACAATGTTGCCCATCCAAAATAACACCTTAATTACACAAAATGACATTAACTCCATTTATACTTAGTTACTATAATTTTTTTTTTTTTTTTTTTTTTTTTTTTTTTTTTTTTTATACATATATACCCCCCCTTTCAATCCCTTAACCCCTGATACCCGTTACATTTGAATGTGGTCTGCACGAGGCTTCTTGGCCTTTTTCAGCCTCATCCTCGCCGTAACCCACATCTCCCTCGTGACCTGTAACTGGGTCACCGCCCATCCACACTCACTATTACCCCCCCTAGACTGTGGCATCTAGTTGCTTTCACAAGGACTGATGCGGAAGGGGTGGACATTTTTTTTCTTTTATTCCACCCCCATCCTTGCTTCGGCGTTACAATAAAATTCGGTATACATATAACCTACTATTTTTTATTTATACACCCCTAATGGACTACCACCCCTATCTGGGTGAAAATAGCCCTGTTCCAAAATTTGGTAGATTCCCCAAAAAAATAACCCCCCTACTAAATCTAACAAACCACCGGGTTGACAAAATAAAACAAACCACAAGCCGGTTATATCAAGTAAAATTTATGATTTGCCACAATTAACTACTTTCACGGTCATGGTCCGGTGAGGTCATGACCGCACTTAGGTGGGGAATCTACAGTTAAACATAAAATATAGATTAGCCTTGATACAAGTTACTTGGACAGCAGTATATACATCTTATTTTCCAGACACTATCTCATCCTGAACATTTTCCATCAGTTGTCAGTGTTAAATAAATGTTTTAATCATTATTGGCATCAATTAGCATTTAATTTATAATTCCAATTTGAATTTAAATGAAAATAAAGTTAAGTTCATTGTTAAAAATCGTTTCTATTAATTTTATTACTAAATTAGTTTAATTGTATTTAATTTACTTTAATTAATTCAATTAATCTCAAAAGTTACAGTAATTGCCTCATTATTATTTGGTCTGTAAAAAAAATTTAATTTCAATTCTCTTCTATCACAATAAGGTTTTACTTCAGATGCTGATTCAGCAGACTACATTTTTTGTTATTGTCACCAAGCATGACTACAGACCTTAGTCTCAACATACCACACCTGTTTATATAAACACTAGTCTGCAAGACTCACATAGTATAAACATTCTGGGTTACATCATGTACTGGCATATATACTTCCTGCAAAAATTTTCCTTCTATAAATCTTTTTATTAACATATCTATCAAAATCTCTTTCTTGCAATTCGAACCAAATATAATTTTAATTCACCTTTCAATTATTATTACCTTTCAATTACAGTTTCTATTTAATACTATTATCTCAATACCATTATTATTATTATTACACTCTTTTCACACCTGTAAACATTTTATTCTATCTGACTGGTATAATGAACTTTATACTTACAATACATTATCCACCTATTGACATGAATACAAAATACACACCACACACACACCAATATCTCCACGTAACCTCTGAAACATTTAACAACAATGTTATTTCATACAAACAATTTATCATTTTATAATACATACAATTAATTTCACTACACATGTATTTACAACTCTTCAGCAATAATTATTCAGTTACATCACACTTCAATATCAAAATCAGCTAGGTCATTATCATAGATTGACATATTTAAATTGTTCGTTTATGAATTTCAACCTCCATCGTCAAAAATTAATCGGGGTTTCAAATAACAATTTTCAATTTTATTTACATTCCGTATACGGTTATCTTGTGTTTTGTAACCATACAATTTCTGTTTATTCCTTTTACCATAATAATCATATACTAAGTCAACATTGAGTACATCGGTTAAGTCTCCATCAGTAATATTCATTATCAAGTCAGTTATTTTTTCATCATAAGATAAATTATTATTGTTTGAACATGTATCATCAAAATAATCTTCATTCTCTATTTTAACAGGTAAGTATTTCGTCTCTAACATCTCTCTCAACTCATTATAATTTCTCTTTACTTTGTATAACTCTGTCTCTCTTTCACTACACCATTCTATATTTAAACTTCTCTCATCATAACACCATATCATACTTTCTCTCTCATTCCATGCAGAGGGTACAAAATTATTCAACAAAAATAAGCAACTCAAATCTTTCACTAATAAGGGTCTCTTGCTCTCCAATACTAACAATTTTGAACACTCTGGTTCATCACAAATAAGGGGAAAATTTACCCCCTGCCCTACACATTCATCTACTTTTTCTAATTCAACAACACTAATTATTACTTCATTACAACTTATCATTTTCTCACTCTCACTTACTGTTTCACTATCTATTTTCAACGTATCACTTTCTGATACCACCCTTTCAATCACATTACCATTTTCAATATCATTGTTACTATTTATCTTACTCTCTACTACCACGTTTTTACACATATCATTATAATTATCATCTGTTTTATACTCAAAATTTTCAGTTACCTTTTGTATTTGTTTCTCAATTTGTTCTTTAAATGTATTAAAACATTCATTCGTCTGTTGTTTCATATCATATAAACACTCATCAAATTTTGTATTCATTTCACATAAACGCTTATCCAATTTTTGGTCAATATTATTTATATCGCCCTTTAACTCATGGAACTTAACATCACTTCCATCAAAACGACTATTTATAATGTCAAATTTACTATTCTGTTCATTGAATTTTAACTCTAACATTGTTTGTATCATTTTAAACATTTCGTAATTGTCGTCAGACTTTTTATTTTGGATAGGTGTCACTAGATTTTCTATTTTGTCGTCAGTGATGCCGACTTCATTGTCATTATTTTTATTTTCTCTATTTGATTTTGGGGTCGTTTGGATCCCCGAATCATCTGTAACATTTATTTCATTTGTAATATCTGGTTTTATTTTATTGTCCTGACTCCCATCTGGAGTCGAGTGGACCTCAATATTATGCATAATAGCCGATTCATCAAAATTGTCAACATTAGTTACTTCATTGACATCATCATTATTCGCTGCCATTTTATACAAGTTTATATAATGTTACACAAGAATATTAATCTTATCCACTATTGACTTAACCCTTTTTATATTTAATTTACCAAAGCGTCCTCCCTCTCAAATAACCCTTTCTGCAGCTTAATTAGGTCTGGCGAATATAGGTTGTAACCTATACTCGCGTCGCTGTACGGGGGCCAAATGTAACTCTTCGAATTATTTACGGACAAATTATATGACTCGGGTCCCTAGTTCGGGGCCAAATGTAACTCTACGAATTAATTACAAAATTATAATTATATTTATCTCTTACCTTCGGGTTTTTTACTCCAAGGGTCGTTCAGACGAAACTGCTGCAAAAAGGGATTATTTGGATTTGATATAGGCAAAGATCAAATACACCGTTTGTGCTAAAACAAATTGCCTCCGATTTATTATTCAAAATAACTACTTCGTCTCCCTTTCATGACATTTAAATTAAATACTTGTAGAAGGAGCAACAATTTGTAAAATCAAATATAGTCACAAATATTTCTTAATTAACTAGCTTATGACACTACGATATACCTCCACTATTTATTATCTGCAATGAACCAATACGTGCTTTAGCTACACACTCACACACATTCGTTCTTTGATTTTATCGTTCTATTTAAACCCCACTTCGAGATCTCTGATTTACATTTTAGCTTTATATTTATTTATGTTGAATTATACTCTGGGGGAAAAAAAAAAAAGGAAAATAATCTTGTTTAAAACTCAGTTAATACTTAACGTCTGAAGAACTCCGCTGTTTTGCACCTCTGCTGTGAATGCACTGTTTAACACACCATGATTTAGTTTTCCACTGTTTAACCGCGGTACTGTTATTGCTTATTTCAAATAAGTTGATGTTGATGCGCCACTATTACTTTAGTTCACTTTAAAATAGCATTTAGTGTTGTTTTGTCGGCCGACATATATTTTCGAACACTTAGCTCGCTTAGGTTGGCCGGGCGGCCCGGTGTCACAACTGGCACTGGCGTTAGTTTGCTAAATTGCATACAGTGTTTTTTGGTCACGTGGTCGTGCATATGTGCTCCCATTGGTGCTATTGAAAGAGCGCCTTAGCAGAGGCGGGAAGGTGAGCAATGTTTTTGCCGCCTGGCGCAATGTGCAGTTACATACTCTCTTTCGTAATTCACGGCTGAGGCGCAGGTTGATGTTATTTCACCATCGGTCTGCGTTGCATGAGTGCGGAGACAAAACATAGACGTTTTTTCTGCAATAAACACAGCCTATCTGGTTGACTAACTTGGGGTTCTACAAGGGTGAACAATGACTGTATAGAGAATGTAATTTTAAAAAATGTTATCTTGGCCCTACAATCTCGTACCGTTACAAGTTTTGACAGCTTAGAGGAGAAGAACGAGGTGGTTGGTACCATGTTGAGAATGCGAGTTATTCAAATTGAGTGATTCCATGTTTTGTTTACAACCGCACGAACCTATATATTTATAATATTATAAAATAATATTATACATGAATTATTACGAATGCCATGTCTATGTTTATGTATATTAGCAAATAGGAAGAAAACAACTGATCTCCTCACAGCCGCTGAACAACAAAAGTCGACGGAACTTCAAGTGGAATAATCCTAACGGTGAATATAATACTTAAAATTAAACTAATTAACCAGACAGCTAATACGACGAAAAAAGAGTAAGTAACCGGCTTATTCAAACCTGGATTCAACAATAGGTTGAATTGAGGAGAATAAGCCACTAAACGGTTTAATAATAATAAAATCCAATATTGAATAATAACAACTAGCCGAGAGCAAGACCCATTTTCAGTAAATTTAACCCTGAGACTACTGATTAATAAATATAAATAAATAATTATAAAAAGAGACATACTCGTCTCTATTACAATATCCACATATCAGTATAGACCATATGTTTCCATGTTCTGATGTTACCAAGTTACCAACACTAAATTCATTACCGTTAAATAAATGACACTTTATTATCATAGTCAGCATCATTGGAGTGTGTAATTTAAGGCTTGAGTAAATGGGAATATCCTGTAGTTTTGGTGTGAATTAAAAGTTAATTTTTTCCTATAAAATATACACTTAATTGAAAATCTATTATAATAATTATTGTATGTGAAAGATAATTTTTAAAGTACCATAACACTCATTTTATTGTTTTGTCATTAGCATTATCAAAATATGATTTTAATTTTCCTTAGTCATAGTATTTTTAACATGTGCTTAAGTACATTAAGTTGTTTACAGTAGGTTGTGTTCTCAATCAATCTGATTTTACTTCCATATTCCTTAAGGAATGGAAGTATGGTGATGGCAAAAAAAATCGTGTTCGAGATTATTGCAGATTCTGATTCTACTGCACTCAAAACATGAAAAAAAGTCGTTTTCCGAAAAGTGTCTGTCTGTCTGTCTGTGTGTCTGTCTGTGTCTGTCTGTGTGTCTGTAGATTTTTTTTCTATGGCAAACGATAACTGCCGCAAATTCAAACAGAATCAAATAATTTTTTGCATGCAGCCCTGATTTGCAGAGTACTCGCGACCTATTGTTTTTGGTGAAGATCGGTTGAGGGAAAGGGGTAGTTTACCTGCAACGGTTTTTTTTTAGCAAGGGTAATTTTGTTTGTTTGGCAAACGATAACAGCCGCAAATTCAAACAGAATCAAATAATGTTTCGCATACAGCCCTGAATTGTACAGTTCTCAAGATCTGTTGATTTTGGTGAAGATCGGTTAAGGGAAAGGGGTAGTTTACCTGTAACGTTTTATGTTTTAACAAGGGTATTTCCTATGGCAAACGATAACAGCCGCAAATTCAAACAGAATCAAAATATTATTTGCATACAGCCCTAAATTGTAGAGTTCTCAAGACCTATTGTTTTTGGTGAAGTTCGGTTGAGGGAAAGGGGTAGTTTACCTGCAACGTTTTTTTAACAAGGGTATTTTATATGGCAAACGATAACAGCCGCAAATTCAAACAGAATCAAATAATGTTTTGCATACAGCCCCGATTTGTAGAGTACTCAAGACCTATTGTTTTTGGTGAAGATCGGTTAAGGGAAAGGGGTAGTTTACCTGTAACGTTTTATGTTTTAACAAGGGTATTTCCTATGGCAAACGATAACCGCCGCAAATTCAAACAGAATCAAAAGATTATTTGCATACAGCCCTAAATTGTAGAGTTCTCAAGACCTATTGTTTTTGGTGAAGATCGGTTGAGGGAAAGGGGTAGTTTACCTGCAACGTTTTTTTAACAAGGGTATTTTCTATGGCAAACGATAACAGCCGCAAATTCAAACAGAATCAAATAATGTTTTGCATACAGCCCTGATTTCTAGAGTACTCAAGACCTATTGTTTTTGGTTAAGATCGGTTAAGGGGAAGGGGTAGTTTACCTGCAACGTTTTTTTATCAAGCGTATTTTCTATGGCAAACGATAACAGCCGCAAATTCAAACAGAATCAAATAATTTTTTGCATACGTCCCTGAATTGTAGAGGTCTCAATGACTTTCGATTTTGGTGAAGATCGGTTAAGGGGAAGGGGTAGTTTACCTGCAACCTTTTACGTTTTAACAAGAGTAAAGTACTTGAAAATTTATTTAAACTTTTTGAAACAATGGTAATTGTTAAAAATAAAATAATTTTGTTGCCAGGCAATAAAATTATAATTTTTTCATTTTAATGTAATATAATATTTTTCATTTAATACAGCAATAAAAAGGCAGGTAAGACACAGCCTGGCTGTTTGGCTGAAAATGATTTTAAATATAAATCTTAGAATATGGAAGTCATGTATGGTTCTCCATACCGATATTTTCTAAGGTGAGTGAGTGTGAAAACTTAAAATTTTGTATTTCTGTAATTTCAAGGTTAGTGAATAATTTGGAGGTGTCTGCATTTACCTTTCATAAATTTGGGAAGGAATTTGTCAAAAGCCAGAAACTGAGTCCTGATAGCTTTATACAAATGGCCATACAGTATGCATTCTACAGGTAATAAAAACATGATTCGGATACCTTGTTCCTTAAAATGAATCTAGGGCAGATGCTTTTAATGAAACTTTCATAGTATATGCATTTCAGTAATACTGAACATTTCATTAAATATATTAAATGGACTTTAATTTATAAAATTTACTATTACATTACATGGTGTTAAGTATGAAATAAGAATTGGTAAACGCTTTTTTATTTTCACATATACATTTGCTCAGTCAATATTATAAATCATATGAAACAATTATGTTACAAGATTAATTAGGGGGAATAATAAACTACTATTCCATAAAACAGACATCCGTGAACAGGGACAAAAAGTTCATACATTTATGTCTATATAAGTGTAACATACACCATCACATGTAGTATTTTTTGAATTAAGAGAAAGATAATAAAATAACATGTAATAGAATTCTTCAGAGGACATATTACAAAGCTTTTTTATATACTTGTTTATACTGTACAGTTTCATCATATACGGTATCGAAATGTTATTCTTAAAAATAAATGTAAAGAAAGCCTTAATTTTTCAATAAAGTTTTATTTGGAAGTGAGGAAATGGTAACTGAATATACTTTAGTTGCTGTACAATTATTAATATAGAAAATTATAATGACTGGTATGGAAATAGTCAGTATAAACATTAATGTACTTTTTGATACTTTTTTTTTTAAGAAATTTAAATCGTGTTTATTATAATTATCACATATATAATTTGTTAGTTTAACAAGGATGGACTATTTAATTATAAGTTTTTGTACATATTTAATTATAGCATGGAGGCCAATATAATTTTCCAGATACATAAAATATGCCTTTAGGTGATGTTATTTAAAATATTAGTTAACGTATAACATTTATTATATTGTAAGTATGGAAACTTTTTTTGTACGAAAAACAAATTTTAGATAATGTTATATCATGTAGATATGGCTGTCTGTTTTCCAGAACAGTTATTCCAGTTTTTGGTGTATGGATACAGGCTATACTGTATTTTCTTCTGAAGATTTTTTTAATTGTTTAACAGAACCTCTTATGTCAATTTTATATAAAATTTTATTTATTTTGCAGCCAGATACAGTATATAACATTCTGTATGTGGTTTAGTTTACATTATTATGCAAAGGAAATAACTAACATTAAAACTTGAAAATTTGTGCACAGGTATATCCACACACACATATGTCAAAACACAGATTTTCAGTAAAATTAAATAATTCTAACAACAGTCAAGTTACATGAAAATGCTCTCCATGCTCTGTGTCTGTTTTAACATTTGTGTATTGTTTAATCAGTAGCAGAGCCAGAATTTTTCCATTCTGGGTTTATTGATCGCATTTTTTCCATGTGTTAAGTTTTATTTTTATTTTATTAATTTAATTTTATTAATGTACTTTGTTTATTAATTTTATTAATGTACTTTGTAATGTGTTTACAACTTTCGACTCTGATAGCCACCATGTTGTCTACTACCAACTTAATTTTACTTACCGGGTCCAGGATTCGAATTAGACGTGCTGAAAACAAGATGGTTGCTTGGAATAACTAATAATTCAAATTCAAATGTTCAAATCAATCTTACTTTATTAAATTATAAAAAATCCAATTAAATTTATCTTTTCAATCAAAATAAGAACTTTATACATTTCTTTCAACCCCATCATTACATACAAAATCTTCTTCCTCCCTCTCTTACATTTTAGTTTCAGTAATATTCAACAAAATAAAATAACTAGCTACAAACTTAATTTTATATACGGAAACCAGCGCTTGCATTCACACACACACACACCCATACTTCCCAAGACTTTAGGAGATCTACATTTTTATTAAAATAGTAAAATTAAAATTTTATGAGCCCTAGTTGCAAAATTTTTGGTTTTACCTCGTTGGTCACTTAGCTGATATTTGAGTCCAGAAGAACTATCCTGTATTTTCGGTCATTTCGTACACTTCTTGTTGCTTTCACTATAGAATGTCAAAACCGTGATTACATAAAAAGAGAAAATTGTTATTCACATTACTTATGTGTAAATTTTGATTTTTTGTACATTTTCGAACTGCGGGTGCCCGCGATTTACGTTCCGGAACTCGTGCGTGGTATTCGCACGAGTTGTTTTTGCAGACTGCGCAAGACGAATGGCTTTAAAATCTGAGATGGAAGGGGGGTCACGTGACCACTTTCATTGTTTTCTGAATATGACGAAGCCAATTCTGATGCGAAGTTGACTACGCATTGCATTCCACGTGACGTATTTAAAGGCTTGGCCGTTATGTAACTGGTGACTTCATCGGTCAGAGTTCGTTTGGCTAAATATAACTGTTGTTTTGCGTCTGGAATGTTGACCTTGACTCCCTTTCAATCGCTGGCTTACTATGTCTTATTAAATTTTACAATTATTATTTATGTTGTTACCCCAAAATTATTATTTATACTTTTGTTTTTCCCAAAATTACCCCAGGTAGGCCTAAATGTCCCGTTACAATACCCCCTCAATGAGAGGTTTCATGCCGAAGCATAAAAACTCTCATTGACACTCTCATGCTTCCTAAAGGGATCAATCAGGATATGTCGCCACAACCCCCTCTACGTTTTATAACAAAAAATCATGGTTAACTTACCCCCTGGTCCAGTGACTGTGACCGCTCCTGAATGACCTTACTGGACTTCTCTCTTGAGATCCCAACACCGCAAGGCCAGACAGGCACTTGACGCTCCTGCTCTGACGCGCAGGCCAGCTCAGGACCGCCGCCACAGCATCACCAGACACTGAAACATCAAATCAAAAAATCAAATAGTGGCCTTGTATAATACCATATCCCTAACTGATCTGGTTCCCCTTACCTTGCACTGCTTTGCGTTAAGCAGCACTGGTTTTCTTGACCTAGTAATATATAATCTTATATCTACTGCATAGCCTTTCATTCCCTTAATTCGTTCCACATTTCATAAAATTTTTTCGATTCCAATCGATAATAAAATAATCCTTTCCCATTTTATAAGAAGAAGTATAAAACCTTACATTAACACAGTAATATTTCAAAGTACTTAAACACATTATCAAAAGCTTTAAAAATCAATTACAATTTATCTATGTCTCCCTTTTTCTACAATTCTTAACCATTTCCCATTTATATCTAAAACAATTCAAAATCATTTAACACATTATAAAATATTATTATTAACCTTTTTACATTTATTATTACATTCCAACTATGATTTTCTATTTCATTTTCATCATTAATTGGTTCAGGTGATTCTCAGTCATTCACAATGATTTGATTTATTGAATGGGCATTTATATATATAATCTTACTCACCTTCTTCCTTCTAACAACCACTAACAGATTTGCATAGGGTAACACCAATCTCTCAATAATATTTACCTCCACTAATTTCTCTAACTCCACCTAAATCATTCTCCTCTTATTTTGAAATACCTGATACCCTCTTTGTACCTAAGATGTGTGTTCCCTTCCCTTATACTCATTCCCTTTTTAGTTCCTGGCCTCTCCCAGGTAACTCCGCCAAACCTCATTTAAAACTATTCACCCCCCGCCACAACGCCTTGCGTTGAGGACTGCTTACCACACCACCCTTTTTACAAAATTTCACCACCACCTATTTACTCTCCAATTACATTACTCTCACTTTCTCTACATACATGCACTCTCGCTACTGTGTCCCTACTACTGACCCATTTCTGTATTATTTTTATTCCAAAAATTCTTATTTTGTCTAACACCCATTAAAGTTAACTCTGACTGAATGCCTTATTGAAATAATTATTATCACCCAAACTCCATCTTTTACCACATTTTACATTAATATGATCATTGAAAATTACACTAGAAAATTCATAACAACCTCAAATTAATTTAATCACCTAATTTAACCTTTTAAACTCATTTAATTTTATTATTAAAACATTTTACTTTTATTTCAATGTCATTATAAACTTCATACTTACTTACATCACTCAGTTGAATAGAAACATGATTACTGTCATAGACTCAAAATTATAAACATTCATTACAACAAATATATTGTACATACCCCTATGCAATTTCTGATACATTATAACAACCATATGCCTCCACAACTAAACACCTTCTACGTTTACTCATTTACTACTTATTATCAAGTTTAAATATACAACATTAATTAATTAATTAATTCCTCTTAAATTATTTAATTCAACCTTTTTCATAAACACTCAGTTTTTTAATTACAATTCAACAACAATTATAATTCAGTTAATAGCATGATAAACTTCACCATGATTTATTTAGTCTAATCAACTATTATTATTGTCATTATTCAATTATTATTACTCAATCAATTCACCTTGCATACCGACATTGTTTACATAAAATACATAGTACAACATAATCTACTACACAAATACATTTAACATTACTACACAAGTATATACAATCCAAAGTATTATTCATTATTGTTTACCATAAATCATTTCACAATACAGTCCATGTAGAAACCACACTATTCACATAATTAAATGTTCATAAACAACTGTTTAACCACCACCATCGAATAATAATCTGATCTTACGACTACACAAATCATTTACAATTAAATACATATTGCTATTATAATTATAATAGTCATCATCATTACTTTTTTCCATTGTATCAATATAGTAACTACAAATATTATTGCATACTATCAATTCACAATTCCTGCCGACATTGGGTATAGTAAATTCTCCTTTAGTATTTTCCGTTAAAGTCAGGTAAGTTACATTATCATCAACTACTGCTGCTACATCCGTTTCAACACAAGGTACGTACTCAATATAATTATCAGCTCTCTCTATACCTAACCTTGCTACTAATTCTTTATATCTTCTACCAACCTTAAACAACTTTATCTCCCCATGAACACACAACTCTCTCTCAAAATACCTCTCATCATACCGCCATCTCACACTTTCTCTACTAATCCATGCAGAGGGTACTGCTACATTAAAACACTTCCTGATTTCTCCAGGAGCACCACAAAAATTCAGGGAACTACTTGAAGACACCATGTCTTCCAATAATAAGGGACTCTTATTACGAAGGCAAGCCCTTCAACAACAACAGTGAACACCTTGGTTCACAATAAACCCGGGGAAAATTTACCCCCTGCAACCCCTCTACCTATAAACTCTCTCTACACTTTCTCTCTAACTCATCAACACTCTCTATCACTCCATTATTAAATTCTACTCCCACTAAAACTTCATCAGCACTCTCAATATTCACAACCTTATTCTCTAACACCACATTTTAAATTATATTATCATTTTTCTCACCCCTACTTACCGTATTATATGTTAACTGATCATCCTTATTTTCGTTTAATTTATCCGACTTCTCACCGCTTTCTACCCCCACTATAATCTCATAATTATCATCAATGCTATTAATTTTTATTATATCACTTTTAAATACTTCATCTACTTTAATCATTCTGCTTTCTAAACTGTCTATTTGCGTAGTGACCGCTTCTAATATTCTATCAGTTATTGTTTCAAATTTTTCGTCAATTTTTTCAAATTTACCGTTAATTTCATTTTTGAAATTATTAAAATTCTCATTTTGCTCTTTTATTTGTCATTAAAATCATTCTTTTGTTCATTCATGTTAGTGTTTACTTCATCAAATTTGTTACTTATCATCGTTTTGCTTCTCCATAAGGAATTTCATCATATTTATTATGTCATTACTATCGTCTTTTTTAACTGGGGTCGGCGTCGATTGACTCGTTACGCCTTACATTATTCTCGATTCAGTCTCGCTTAAATCGCTATTTATTTGACTTTCAGTATGACTATCAGTGAAGCTGACAATCTCATCATTATCTTTATTAGTATTCATTTTGCTTATATAGTTTTTTACTTATTTATAATACAATCATATCATAACCTTATATTTGTACGTCTATTTTCACGTACATCAAAAAAAAATTTTATTTCATCTCAAACAACCATCCTGTTCCTCAATACAGGTCTACAATTGCATAAATTTTATTTGTGCAAATGGTCCCTCCGTTCGGGCGACATTGTTAAGTTTTATTTTTATTTTATTAATGTACTTTGTGTTTACAACTTTCGGCTCTGATAGCCGCCATGTTGCCTACTACCAACTTAATTTTACTTACCGGGTCCAGGATTCGAATTAGACGTGCTGAAAACAAGATGGTTGCTTGGAATAACTAATAATTCAAATTCAAATGTTCAAATCAATCTTACTTTATTAAATTATAAAAAATCCAATTAAATTTATCTTTTCAATCAAAATAAGAACTTTATACATTTCTTTCAACCCCAGCATTACATACAAAATCTTCTTCCTCCCTCTCTTACATTTTAGTTTCAGTAATATTCAACAAAATAAAATAACTAGCTACAAACTTAATTTTATATATGGAAACCAGCGCTTGCATTCACACACACACACCCATACATCCCAAGACTTTAGGAGATCTCCATTTTTATTAATAGTAAAATTAAAATTTTATGAGCCCTAGTTGCAAAATTTTTGGTTTTACTCTCATTGGTCACTTAGCTGATATTTGAATCCAGAAGAACTGTCCCGTATTTTCGGTCATTTCGTACACTTCTTGTTGCTTTCACTATAGAATGTCGAAACGGTGATTACATAAAAAGAGAAAATTGTTATTCACATTACTTATGTGTAAATTTTGATTTATAGTACATTTTCGAACTGCGGGCGCCCGCGATTTACGTTCCGGAACTTATACGTGCTATTCGCACGAGTTGTTTTTGCAGACTGCGCGAGACGAATGACTTTAAAATCTGAGATGGAAGGAGGTCACGTGACCACTTTCATTGTTTTCTGAATATGACGAAGCCAATTCTGATGCGAAGTTGACTACGCATTGCATTCCACGTGACGTATTTAAAGGCTTGGCCGTTATGTAACTGGTAACTTCATCGGTCAGAGTTCGTTTGGCTAAATATAACTGTTGTTTTGCGTCTGGAATGTTGACCTTGACTCCCTTTCAATCGCTGGCTTACTACGTCTTATTAAATTTTACAATTATTATTTATGTTGTTACCCCAAAATTATTATTTATACTTTTTTCCCAAAATTACCCCAGGTAGGCCTAAATGTCCCATTACACATGTAGTTTATAAATCAGAATTTTTTCATGGTGGTGGGTTATAGATGGTAAAAGGGAGGAGTGGTGTTGGTGGTAGCAGGAAATACATCAGTTACTGCCCACATGTATGCTGTATCATGGCAACTATAACAACATAATTATGATATAACTGCCTACCTACAGAATTTATGTATAAAATCTCATTGGTAACTTTCCAATGGGGGGGGGGTGTAACTTCAGCCACTGTATAAGTTAAGATAACATAATGACTTGAGTGAAAAAAATAACATATTTATTTGTAACAGCTTCAATTATATTTTAAAATTTTTGTGAACAAATAAGAAAAAAAATTAAAGATATCTCAATTTTTTTATTACTATCAGAAGCTGCTCTGTCTATAAATTCTTTCTTCCTCCAGGATTCATAAAGTACCAGGAGCTCATTATGAATCAGCATCTACACGAAAATATATCCATGGCAGAACTGAAACGATACGATCATGCTCAGTAGAGAGTGTAGACTTTGCTCGTACTATGTTGAACCCTTCTGCTTCAAATCTGCAGAAGCTTGTATCATTGAAGGCAGCAATTTCTGCTCACAAGGATTATACAATACAGGTAAAGCTAATTTCTCTTTTTTATTTTGTATACTTAGCTATTGTTTGGTTTTGTTCATGTTTATGTGTCTGTCGTGTTGTAACCGTGAATCATGATAGGTTCACTGCCTATACTATTGCTGGCAAATGACTTTTGGTGTGTATTGTTATGTCTGACCTAATACTCATAAGCTCAAAAAGATCCATGAGTTACTACTACAACACATGACAACCATAAAAACATATGCTGCAGGACCTAAGATACATTCCTGAGGAAGAGATCAGAATAAATGTAGAGAAAAAATAATGAAGTCTCAGAAAAAATGATGTGTGTGTGTGTTGTGTTTAAAATAATTAGATAAGCCACACTCTGAGCAGAAACCGTATGATGCAAAGGAGATAATAAAGGAGGAAGAAGAATGTTTAGAATTCTGATTTCTCTGAAGGAAGGAATGTGCTACAAGAAGTGGAGACCTTGACAGAACATTATGAGACCTCATTCACCTGGAACCTGTCATTAGACAGATTTATATGTGCAAAGTCCCCGTGTTCCTTTGCTGTTAAAACCTAATCACCGGTATTATAAAAATAAATTGTGTAGTTTTTTATCTTACAGTAATTTTTCATTAGTAAAATATTGTTATGACGGTCTCACCGATCGTCATATGGTACAACGGAAAACAAAATACAAGACACCAATGAAGTCACTAAAAACCAGCTTCAATTAATCTCAATTAACAGTTTGAAATCAACAAGTTATTCAACAAGATTATACCCGTACAATAATTCCAGTTAGATTTGTCCACACAAATAATAATGTCAGTTATAAAGAATTTTGCACTATAATCACTTTTCACTAATACACCACTTGAGACGCACTATGTAAATCGCCCAACAATAGCTCAACTGAGTAATCACCGACGTAAGACTGACTCTAAGCGGCAGCTGTCATTGCTTAAATAGATAGCTCAAGTGTTCCAGAATAATCCATAATATGCATCAACACTACTCGAAACACTAGAACGTAATTGATTGCGGCCTTGAACACAGTGCACCGATCGGTATAGTCTGGAATAGCCTCGTTGACACACAATAAGTGTCACGTACACACACAACAATACAGCTTGTTCTGCTGGAGTAGACGAGAAACATGTAGAACATTCTGTAATGGCATAACACTGTCCCCTCCTTAAGCCTGTTTGTCCCGAACTGGCAAACTATCTCTGAAGTAATACTTGGCCAGGCGATGTATGTGGAGGACCTTGCGAAGAATAATTCTCCGGTTCTTCAAATTAAGTCTCATGTGATCCGAACATCAAGTTCCCAGGAGTCTTCCACTCACCCACTAGTTTTGCTGGAATCACTCCCATTGCATCATGTACTGATGAACAATATGCCATTAGCTGCTTCAAGTCTGATTGGTTCTTGTCAACAACTTCTTGCATAACTTCGTCTTCAGCATTTCCCCCGGGCTCCTCCATTAACTCAGGAACAAGCAAGAGTCTTTTCTCGATGCCCGTAGTTGGTTTTCCATTCATTTCTTTTGTCGTGTTGCATATTGGTATTTCCTCTGCCCGTTCTTCTTCCATTTCCACTTGACCATACCTTCTTCAGCCAATGCCACTTGCTTGATCGATTGGTTGGCGAACCTTGTCATTTCAGCCCTGCAAAGCTTTATCTTCTCTTGGCCAACGCTCAGGGCATTCTCTCTTAAGTCCACAACGAATCCTTAGGTATTCATAATGTCCATGCCAAGAATCACTTCATCGACAATGTCTGCAACATTGGTGGCTAAACTCGAGAAGACCCAGGCATACACAGACGTCTACCTTTCCTAACACTTTGACGGGGCTTCCAGTCACAGTCTGTATTGTACAAGAGCTAATTTGAGGCTGGCAGTTGCTGACTAAATCAGGGTGCACAATAGACACTGTAGCACCCGTGTCAACTGTAAATGGAGTTGGTTTACCTTCAGCAAATCCATTAATTAATTAATCCAATTGGAGTGATCACTCTCTTCTCTCGGTATTTTATTCTCCAAACAGTCTATCTGTAGATGACCACATTTCCCACACTTGTAACAGTTCAGTCTTCTATCTTTATCCTTTGGTTCGAAAGATTGTTGTGGCGCTGCTGACTTCTTAAACTGTTGTTCTTGAATTGTCTCTCTATTCCTTCTGATATGATGATACTGTGGTATTGGATCTGTTTGGGTACAACTTGATGGCATACTTTGATTACTGTAGGTCGCCGACTTGGCAGCTTCAAAACGGAGAGCATGAACAAAAGTGTCAGAGCTATTCTGATGCCGTGCCATTCTTAACACTTGTAATTGACAGTCTGTTTGTAATCTTGTTGTAATTTGTGATACCGTCAATAAACACAATGTGAGCAATCCACATTCGGAAGTCCTCCGATTCTTCAGGATAAGCCAGTCTCGTCAAGTGGTCAGCATTTGCTTCAAACTCCTGGAGGATTTTCACGAAACACTGTCGCCTCGCTTTAATTTGAACACGGTACACTTCTCACAAATGCTGTCACTGTACCCTAACTCCTTGTTAATTCGGCATAGATGTTCTGGCTGTCAGTGGCACTTTCTGTATTAGCTCTGCGGCAAGTCATTTTAAAGCAAGAATGAGTGAAAGATCTTTCTCTTCATCTGTCCATTTATTTAAGCGGGTGGCAACTTCAAATTAGTGATGATAAGTTGCCCAGTGAGTGCTTCCATCAAAGGTTGGGGCCTTTGCGAAAACTGGCCCTACTACAGTTAATGTTTTTTTTTATTTCTCTGATATTTTGAATCTTCTTCAGCATTTATTAATGGCTTTTCTTTATTCTTTCTTTAACTATTTCTTTCACTAAATGTTCGACTTTCTTTTTAATTTGTTTTATTGAATTTGTAATAGAATCTTCTAAACTAGACATATTTGTTTTCATTGTTGACACAGATTTTTTTTATTTCAGATATTCTGTCAACTAATTTGTTCAGCTCATCTCTTAACAGGACAAATTTTGCATTGGTATCCTCGTGTACGAATCCCTTAACGTCATCTGTTTGACGACTAAATTCTTCTTTTTGCTGTCTCTCTGGTGTTTCATTTTTCACGCTTATGTTTTTCTTTAGTCGTTCTTCCATTAGTGCTTTCTGTCGTTTCGCTGCTGCCTCTTGTCGGTGTCGTTCCTCGATCTGCAGTAGCATTGCTTGCAACGATTCTATCATCTGACTGGTATCCATTGTTTACCGATTAATTACATATCACACTAGCCTTTTACAAATTGTCCACTGTTTCCACTGTTAACAGTTCTATTCCACTTCTGACCCACTGTAACGATGGCCTCACTGATCGTTGTATGGTACAGTGGAAAACAAAATACAAGACACCAATGAAGTCACTAAATACCAGCTTTAATTAATCTCAATTAACAGTTTGAAATCAACAAGTTATTCAACAAGATTATACCCATACAATAATTCCAGTTAGATGTGTCCACACAAACAATAATGTCAGCTATAAAGAATTCCACAGTGTAATCAGTTTTCACTAATACACCACTTAAGATGCACTGTGTAAATCGCCTGACAATAACTCAACTGACTAATCACAGATGTAAGACTGACTCTGAGCGGCAGCTGACATTGTTTAAACAGATAGCACAAGTGTTCCAGAATATTCCATAATATGGTGTCAACACTACTAGAAAACACTAGAACGTAATTGATTGCAGCCTTGAACACAATGCACCAACCGGTATTATCTGGAATAGCCTCGTTGACGGACGTTAAAGAATCACATAAGCACACAACATTACAGCTGGTTCTCCTGGTGTAGCCGAGAAACATGTAGAATGGTCTGTAATGGCGTAACAATATTGTACGTTAATTTTCATTTCATTTCACAATAAGCAGTGATCATTACACTTATATTAATGCTTTAGATCTTATACTTATCCTAACAACTTGTACCAATACCACTTGGCCTTCTTGTACACATGTTGGTTTATTTATTTATTTTTAGTTTCTGATAAAGTTCTTATACATTATATGTGGAAATATATATTTATTTATTTACTTATTTATGTCTGTGTAGGCAATGAATGGTATGGGTGTAGACAGGCATTTGCTTGGTTTAAAACTGATAGCAACAGCAAATGGCTTTAAAATTCCAGATTTGTATTCTGATCCCAGTTTTAAGCTCAGTGCACACATGAGGCTATCAACAAGTCAGGTAAGTAGTTGTGTTATAAGCTCTATATTTGTTAATAGGTTTATGAAGTACTGCTTTTATTATCTTTTTATTCTTTAGTTCCGTCTTACCATTTAGAATTAGGTCCCCAAAAGGAATTCTAGGTTAAAGTGTAAGTATACAAGGTATCTGTTTGTATAAAAATTATTATCTCATGATCATATCCATTCAGTTATATATTTTATGAAACGACAGGCAAATGTTTAAAAAAATTATGCTTATATTTTTGTATTGTATTTTACACAAATCATAGTAAGGGGGCTACCTGTACACCAACTCAGTATACATATTTGATTTTGAAATAAATATTTTTTTAAACTTTGAATATTACAATGCAACTGTCATGAAACTTTTTCACCAGTTGCATGACTACTCCTACTCATCGTCCTTTACATATAGACACTTTCAGCCTACAGATGTTGATCTATTTAAATAGTTTTTGTCCCCATTAATTACAGATCACAGTTCTTATCAATACTGCTTTTTTCCTTATGCACTGCAGCAGTGGCACACCAACACAGTGTGTAAAGTGTGTGGCGCACACAGGCACCATGTAAAGTTAATTACATTTTAATACATACAAATATAAATACATAAAATTGAAATTATTTTTATCTTCCACCTACCTTTGAATCTTCCTCCAACCCAGAGTTCGGCACACGAACGTTAAGATGCAAGTGTGATTATCAGGTTACCGAACAAACGTACGCTACACTCATTTGGTTGATGGAATTCAAAATTTTATTATCTAATTATTTCCTTTTAAATAAAATTTCAATTAGAACTCAACTTTCTCTCCTTTTGAGACAGATACAACATGCACATTTATTTAAACATTTTTCTTATTCTAACATGCTTTTAATTAATCAAGGCGAACCCAGCTTGCCACACTCTCACATTCAGACCTTTAAAACCCCCTTTTTATAGAACATAAGAATACGTATAAAGGAATAGTGTTACTTTCCGAAACAGCGTCACTGTCGACCACATGGCGCGTCCTGTAAATTTCTTGCACTATGTCCGAACTGTTGTTAGTTCATTTTTTACTCCGAACTACTTGATTTTATGGCTTTACATGTCAATCTCACTTTTTTATACTGCTTTACAACTCCGATATAAACTTGGTCAGTCGGCCGACTTAATGAAACAAAATTTTACCCGGGTATAAAGTTTTAGGCAACCGCGCACGGTCTGTGTTGGTAGACGACTGGGAAGAAAACTTTATTTGATGATGTTACATGCGGGCGGACATCACTGCCTTGCCGGCGAACAAATTTTGTCGCCGCACACAGCCTACATTGTCAATGTCTTGGTAGTTGTACACCTGGCACACAGGATTTTTAAGTGTTAGCCGTCGACGATATTTCACTGCCTTTACTTTCGTTTAGCGTGGATTAGGCGCTCCGCAGATGTGGGTGCTTGTGCATTTGTGAGTGGATGTCACACAACCGCAAAGTTCTAGGAAGTGTGCTACAGTTGACAACACATTCTTTTCAAATATTTCAACACAGTTACAGCGTACCTTTGCATTGTTTAGACTGCGAGTTAGATTCAAACTGGGGACTGGCCACATATATGAAGTGAATTATGCAATTTTAATAAGATCAAAACCAAAATTAATAAAGTAAAAAGCCCTTTTTATTCGCCCCATTACAATACCCCCCAATGAGATATCTTCTGCCGAAACAGAAGAAATCTCATTGCTAACCCCTAAGAGGACCGGTGAGGATATGGTGCCAACAACCCCCATTTGTTCTTCTACATCATGGGTAAACAACCCCCTGGTTTGGTGACTATAGCCGCATCTGAACGAGATTACTGGACTTCTCTGTTCGAGATCCCAACACCATAAAATCGAACAGACACGCACCACAGCGCACCTCCCCTTCTATCATGCCACCCCAAAATCCAAACCCCAGGTCTTATACCACGCCGGATCCTCAACCGATATGTTCCCCCTTTTCATGCACACTGAGTCGCCTTTGGCAAATACTGGGCGCATACATACACCTATAATTACTACGTCCTGGCAAAAAATGTATTCTTATATTCAAAAATCTATTTAAGTTGAAATCAAATTGCTCTTTCTACATTATTTTCTGCAAAATCAAAAAATAAAATCTTTTACCTGAATTGATTAATGCTCTTCATTATTGTTAATAATTAGAAAAAAACAAATAAATGGATCATTTAATTAAAACATGAACTGTCTTATCCTAACATTTGATTATACATATATACTAAACAATATAATTCAATAACACTATTGATACACCTAAACAATAATACAATCAGAATTTAAAACATCAATTTGACGGCAGGCACCAAAAAAAATATATTTTTTTTTATTACCCCCCCCCGTTTAATCCCTTAACCCCTGCTACCCGTTACATATTCATGTGTTCTGCGCTAGGCTTCTTGGCCATACAGACCTCATCCTAGCCGTAAACCACATCTCCCTCGTGACCTGTAACTGGGTCACCACCCATCCACACTCACTATTACCCCCCCTAGACTGTAGCGTCTAGTTGCTTTCACAAGGACTGATGCGGAAGGGGGTGGACATTTTTTCTTTTAATCCACCCCCATCCTTGCTTCGGCGTTACAATAAAATTCGGTATTACACCTACTATTTTCTATTTATACACCCCTAATGGACTACCACCCCTATCTGGGTGAAAATAGCCCTGTTCCAAAATTTAGTAGATTCCCAAAAAAATAACCCCCCTAATAAGTCTAATAAACCACCGGGTTGACAAAATAAAACAAACCACAAGCCGGTTATATCAAGTAAAATTTATGATTTGTCACAATTAACTACTTTCACGGTCATGATCCGGTGAGGTCATGACCGCACTTAGGTGGGGAATCTACAGTTAAAACATAAAATGTAGATTGACATTAATAGAATTTATATGAACAGTAATATACACCTCTAGGTTTCCCAAACATTTTTGATACCATTCACACAGAATTTCCTTCAGTTTTCAATTTAAGTAAAGTACATATTACATTTATTTTACAATTACATTTGAAATTTGAATCAGAACAAATTTAAATTTATCATTAAAATCATCTTTTCAATTAATTTAATTACCAAATTAATTTGATTGTATTTAATTTCTCAAACTCTAAGTTACAGTAATTACCTCATTACTATTTTATTTGTTCAAAGCAAAATATTAATTGTATTACAATAAAAAGCCACCTCCATTTCAACATGTCTTACATTTCTTTTATTTCATAATAGGAGTTACTCATCAGAATACTGATTCATCAGACTACAACAGTTATCAACTTCAACACCTGGCTGAAAACATTAGTCAAAACATACAACACACCTGTTTACATAAACAGTTGTCTGCCCGACTGGTCTTATAAACACTCCTTCAGTCTAAACATTCATGGTTACGTCATATACTGACACATATGCTTACTTCAACTGTTAATTTCTCTGAGTCTTGTAGTTAACATATTTATCAATTTCTATTTATTACAATTCAAACCAAAATTAATTTTGCTTCATTAATAAAATTAGCCTTTTTTTTTTAACTTGAAAATTATTTAATAACCTCCACTCAAAACAGTTTAACTTTAATTACAGCTATCTGAAGTTAATGTATAAAATATATAAAATTACAGTTTCAATTTGAATCAAAATAAAGTTAAACACATCACTAACCTTCATATTATTAAGTTGCTCCAGGGACAACTACGATTCAATTTAATCTCTTCGTACATTCAAAACAATATCAATTACTTTAAATACATTTATCAAAATAATTCTAATGGGTTTAATGTACAATTCTTTATTAGTCTTTCAATAAATTTTACAAACATTACATCATTGGTATCAAGTCTCTCTTTAAATTCCTCCACAATCACATTCTAAATACCATTTATCCTCTACTCATAACCTAACATAGCAGGTACCATAAAATAATAATTAAACCTTTTGGTTACATAGCTTTTTCTTTAAAATATTTCCAAACTTTTTTTTTTTTTCTTAGTTACCTGTAAATAGGTTATATGTTACATGTACAGGATCATGGTCTACCGAGATGCGATGGAAGACGAACAGAACCCCACTTCAATGAAAGTGAACAAAACCTGTTGGCAGCCCTAAATTCCTTATCTACCTCCTTCCCCAACAAATAAACGCAGACCCCAACCACTAATCTACAACCCCATCTCAGTAGGCCATCATCCTATTAAACTATACAGAAAATTTGTTATCTTAGTTTGTCTACTCAGCCACAAAACTTCTCCACTACCTACCTTATTAAGGGATGAGTTTACAATTCCTAAATAACACCAGTTTTTTTAATTTTGAGGATTACCCTAATGTATTATTTAGAATTAAGGCAATCAATGGTTCGAAAAAGTGTGCCAATTTATGTAACTATTGTTTGTTTTCTCTAAGGGGATGGTTAAGGAAATCGGGAAGATAAAAAGGGTAAGGATCATTAAAAGGTCAAGAACTAGGACTAAAGGTAAGGACAAAGCTTCCTCCAAAAATAAGGGTAAATGGAGAAAACCAAGGCTCGCGTGGGCAGGGGCGCGTCCCTGAAATAGACGAACCCCACTGGGACAAGTGGGGAACATCTACCCGCTATCACTTACTGTTTTATATTAACTTCCTAATTTTATAGTTATTTAGTTTATATTCAATTACAAGATTTAATGTATTATTTTATTTTAACCAATACTTTTTTTAATTGGTGGCGTTATGGGTACCCACTATTTCCCCAGTCATTTGATTTCGTAAAACATAAGCATTATCCATTTTAATTTCAACAACTTCATACGGTCCTTCATACAACAAAAAGAATTTTTTGATCTCTTTATCTTGTGCACTTGATAAATCGTGTCTTCTCACTAATACTAACTGCCCTATCTCATATTTGACCCACTTACCTTTTCCATCATGCTTTTGCTTTCTCCTCTCTCCCTTAGTGAGCAGACTCTCGTTGGCGAGTCGTATTTTTACATCTCTGTCCAAAACTCTTTCTTCCGGTGGATATTTAAAAAGTTGTTCTAATATTCTGGGTGGACGGCTTCCCTTGATTAATTCGTACGGTGTAAATCCTGTAGAATCGTGGGTTGTGCTGTTTAACCAATCCTCCACTTTCTTCACATACAAAGGCCACTCTGTATGTTTGGAGTGACAATACGCCCTGAATATCCTGCCGATTTCTCACATCACCCGCTCTGCCTGGTTTGACTGTGGATGGTAAACTGCCGTATGTTTGGGTATGATGCCTTCCCAGCCAAGAGTCTGTCTCCACTTGCCGCTGATGAACTGCGGTCCATGATCAGATAAAATTACCTTCGGCTTCCCTACGTTGATCATGTCTATCTTGGTGATCTTCTCACTGAGTACTTTGCTAGTAGCTCTCTTAGTACCTAACAAACTTGGTAAAAGTATCCAAAACAACAAAAATATATATCACTCCTCCTCTACCTTTAGGCAATGGTCCACACAAATCTACTGCAACTAAATCAAAAGGTCTTTCTACTTTAATATACTTCATTTCCCCTTCAATCCTGTAATTTACTACTTTAGACTTCTGACACAGATCGCAAACTCTTAATACTCTTCTAACTCTCTTCTCCATATTTTAAAAAACACAAGATTCTTTTAGTACATTTGCACATTTTTTCACCCCAAAATGACCATATCTTACGTGGCAATCCCAAATAATTCTATCTACTAACTCATCAGGTATCATTAACCTCCAATCCCGTTCACCCCCTTCTACTTTCTTAAACAGAATTCCCTTATGTATCTGGAAATGTGTATTATACTCTGAACCATTAATGTCTGCTTCTAAACTATTTATTATCTTACCTAATTTATTTTCTGATCTTTGTCTATCTTTAATCTCCCTTAATTCCTCCCCAAAAATTCTATCTTCCCTGGTTAATCAAAAAATTTCTATTTCTTTCAGATCTCTCCCTGTCTTATTATCTATAGTGTCTACCCTGGACAGAGTGTCCGGTACTTTATTATTTGACCCCTTAATATACTCCCAAGAAAAGTTGTACTCTTGTAAAGCTAATACCCACCTGGTTAATCTGCTATGCGTCAGCTTACATGTATTTAGGAATGATAAGGTCTTATGATCGGTCCTAATGACGGTTTGGTTTCCTAGCAGGTAAGTGCGGAATTTCTTCACCTCAAAAACGATGCTCAGCAATTCTTTCTCTGTAGTGGTGTAATTCTTTTCTGCTGCCAATAGGGTTCTGCTGGCAAAAGCGATGGTCCTGTGCTCCTGATCCTCACCCTCCTGGTAAAGCTCTGCGCCGAGGGCTATGTTGCTGGCATCCGTCTGTAAATAAAACTTTCTCTGAAAATCAGGGTGATTCATCATTATTGTGTCTATAAATTTCTCTTTGATTTCATTGAAAATAGTTCTCTCCTCCTCTCCCCATTTCCATTGCTTATTCTTTTGTAAAACAGCACTTAATTTAGAGGTAATATGCGCATAATTTCTCTGAAATTTTCTATAAAAATTGCATAATCCTAGAAAGCTCTGCAACTGTTTAATATTTTTTGGTTCTGGAAAACGTATGATAGCTTCTACTTTGTCTGGGTTTGCTAAAATACCCTCTGGAGTAATAATAAATCCTAAAAAGTGTATCTCAGTTTGTAGGAATTTTGATTTCTCCCAATTAACAGTTAATCCCCCTTGTTGTAATTTATTTAAAACGTACTCTATGTGTTCTACGTGTTCAGAGAATGTTCTTGATGCTATTAGTATGTCGTCAACATATACAGTCAGAAAATCTAAGTCTTTCGGTTGTAATATCATGTCTAAACACTTAATAAAACTCGCTACACTAGTGTTAAGCCCAAATGGCAGGCGTTTAAATTGATAGTTTTTTCCATTGAAAAGGAACGCAGTAAACTTACGGCTTTCTGGTGCTAATGGAACTTGCCAGTAGCCCGCCGTTAAATCTAAGGATGTCATATATCTGACTCCACTAAACTTTTGAAAAATTTCGTTCATGGCTTCCGGTGATTCCCGGTCAGGTATTATAATTTGATTAATTTTTCTAGCGTCTAAGCACAATCTTACCTTTCCATCCCTTTTGATGACCACTACCAATGGATTCGAGTAAGGCGATATGGATCTTTCGATGATGTCCCCTTCCATCATGCGGTCCAACTCTTCTTGAACGGCTCTCCTCTTCGAAAATGGCACTGGATAACTTCTCTGCATGTAGGGTGAGTGCTCTTGAATCTTCAGCTCGCATACATAGTCCCTGGCTTTTCCAGGCAGCTCAGCAAACACACCTCTAAAACGTTCAATAACTGCCCACAACTCCTGTCGTTGGGGACTCCCTATAACTCCACCCTCTTTAAAAAATATCTCTGCCCTATTTTCCCATACTCTCTCATCATTCTCCATGCTCTCACTCTCTTGACACACATTCACTCTTGTTTCTATAATTCCCTCGCCTACTCGGTTTTGTATCATCTTTACACCCGTAACTCTAACCTTATCTAACACCCTCTTAAAATCTACCCTGATTGGTTCATGCCCCTTATTAAATTCCACTATTCTCTGGTTAAAATCAATTACTGCTTTATTTCTCTCCAAAAAATCATTTCCCAGAATTATATCTAAATTAAAACCCTTAACTACTAGAAAAGTATTCTCAAATTCTATATCATTAATGTAAATGTTTAATTGTACTTGTTTAGTGACTCGTTTACTTCGTACTCCCGTCACCCCCACTACTGTTACCCCCACAATTGGTAATGATGGAATATTCTTATTTACCCTTTGTAATTCACCCAGTACATTCTCTGAAACTACTGATATCTCGCTACCCATATCAATCAATGTTTTGTAATCCTTACCTTCTATGGTTATAAATACCTCCGTCAGTCCGGTTTTGGTTTCTGTGATTTCTGCAGCGTCCTCCTCCAGTAACTCCTCCGCCATGTCTCTGATAATTATGTTGCTGCGGTAGTTATACTCCTCTTGGACCCCCAGGTTCTCCTCCGACAATGGATGGGCCCGGTTCTCCATTGTCTCCTCTAGTTTCCCGTGGATGGACCTGCTACTGCCTGGCTGTATCCACCTCTGCCTCTGTTTCCACTTCCGTTTCCCCTCGGTGCTCCTCTGGTGTTCTCGCCTCCTCTCTGCGGTTGATTTTGTGGCTGATATGTCCGCTCACTGTGTTGACATTCTCTTGGTTTGTGACATCTAAAACATGTGGTTCTTATTGAATAATTATTTACATTACAGTCGACGCACCTCCAACTCTCGCCTCGATTATCATTATTTCCCCCTCGTGCCCCTCGGTGAAAATTTGGTATTCCCCGGGATTGATTATAATTACCATTCATATGTGTTATTGGTGCGTTTATTCGCCTGCTCATATCCCGTTCCCATATATTCTGAAAAATATCCAATATTTTTTCTAGTTCCGTAATCTCTAGGATTTCACGCGTCATTAGCGTAATCTGTATTTCTCTGGGCAAATGCTTACTTATGTGACGGACGAACGATCGAAACGGTAACGGTGGCTGTAAATATTTGGCCTCATTGTATAATCGCATTACATACATGGTTACATTGCCCCCTTGGGTCCCAAAATTACCTGGTCCCATTATTTTACTCCACAATATTTCCTGTTCCTCCTCCGACCAATATTTTTCTCTAAAGGCCGTCTCAAAACACTGATAATTTACCCAGTCTACTTTATGTACCTCCGCCCATACCGCAGAATTCCCTCTAAAACACTTCATTATTTTCAACAGTTGTACTTCCCAACTACTTCTACAAAACTGATTAAATTCTTTAACTCTATTTAAAAACTGCATAGGGTGTACCCCCCTGTTTTCACAATTAAACAACTCCAAATCAATATCGCTATTCATATCTTTAGTAATGACTATTTGTTCAGTAACACTATTAACTTTTTCGTTTATAGCTATATTTAATTCATCTTTAACATTAACTATGCTCTGCTCAATTGATGCAAATATATTGTTATTTAAACCCTCAATTTGTACATGACGCTTATCTATAATATTCACTGTATTTTGTATAGCTTGTATCTCTGTTTTGCAGTTACTTTCTATTTCCTTGATTTTGACATTAGTACTAGTTTCATATGTTTCAATCTTATCAACTACACAATTCAACTTGTACTCACTACTAACATTACATTCATCTATTTTACGTTCAAAATTTTTGGTTACCTTCTGTATTTGTTTATCGGTTTTTTCTACCATATTACTCTCTATTTCATCAATTCTATTATTCATACTATTTAATGAATGACTCAACTTCTCGTTCAATTCAAATTTCAGTTCGTTAAAATTACTTTCGCATTTCATTTTTACCTCATCAATGTCAAATTTAAGTACATCAAATTTATAATTAAATTCACTTTTAATTTCGGTCTTAATTTCATTCAATTTTATATCGTTATTGTCAAAACGATTATTTAATTCGTTAAATTTGTTATTCTGTACATCTAATTTCTCACTAAAATCACTACTTTGTCTGTCAAATTTGTCATTCATTTTATTATATTTAACATTGGAATCATTTTGTTGTTCATTGTTTTGTTTTTTCAATTCATTCATGTCCCCTCTTAGTTCACTAAAATTACTACACATCATACTATACAACCGTGTTAGCATATCATCTGTATCAGATTTTTTACTTTGGACTGGTATTGAATGAATTCCTTCATCCAAAATTTTCGACTCAGTCCCACTTAATTCAATATTCATTTGGCTTTCGTTTTCAATGTCAGTTAAGCTGACATTCTCGTTATTATCTGCCATTTTTTGTATTGTAAATTTTCTAATTTTCGTAGTTTACATATACTGCTCTTAGACTTACGTACCTTATATAATTTTTACGTACCATTATTTAACCTTCAAACCACACTTGCATCTATCGTAGGTGTGGAATTTTAATTATTCAAATTTGAGTTCCTGTCGTAGCGCCATTTGTAAAGTTAATTACATTTTAATACATACAAATATAAATACATAAAATTGAAATTATTTTTATCTTCCACCTACCTTTGAATCTTCCTCCAACCCAGAGTTCGGCACACGAACGTTAAGATGCAAGTGTGATTATCAGGTTACCGAACAAACGTACGCTACACTCATTTGGTTGATGAAATTCAAAATTTTATTATCTAATTATTTCCTTTTAAATAAAATTTCAATTAGAACTCAACTTTCTCTCCTTTTGAGACAGATACAACATGCACATTTATTTAAACATTTTTCTTATTCTAATATGCTTTTAATTAATCAAGGCGAACCCAGCTTGCCACACTCTCACATTCAGACCTTTAAAACCCCCTTTTTATAGAACATAAGAATACGTATAAAGGAATAGTGTTACTTTCCGAAACAGCGTCACTGTCGACCACATGGCGCGTCCTGTAAATTTCTTGCACTATGTCCGAACTGTTGTTAGTTCATTTTTTACTCCGAACTCACTTGATTTTATGGCTTTACATGTCAATCTCACTTTTTTATACTGCTTTACAACTCCGATATAAACTTGGTCAGTCGGCCGACTTAATGAAACAAAATTTTACCCGGGTATAAAGTTTTAGGCGACCGCGCGCGGTCTGTGTTGGTAGACGACTGGGAAGAAAACTTTATTTGACGATGTTACATGTGGGCGGGCATCACTGCCTTGCCGGCAAACAAATTTCGTCGCCGCACACAGCCTACATTGTCAATGTCTTGGTAGTTGTACACCTGGCACACAGGATTTTTAAGTGTTAGCCATCGACGATATTTCACTGCCTTTACTTTCGTTTAGCGTGGATTAGGCGCTCCGCAGATGTGGGTGCTTGTGCATTTGTGAGTGGATGTCACACAACCACAAAGTTCTAGGAAGTGTGCTACAGTTGACAACACATTCTTTTCAAATATTTCAACACAGTTACAGCGTACCTTTGCATTGTTTAGACTGCAAGTTAGATTCAAACTGGGGACTGACCACATATATGAAGTGAATTATGCAATTTTAATAAGATCAAAACCAAAATTAATAAAGTAAAAAGCCCTTTTTATTCGGCCCATTACAACCAGGATAGTAAAGGTGCCAAAAATCTCTGCCAAGGAGAAAATGTTTGAAAAAAAATTATTCATTAAGTGCTCTAGGCAGGTATTCTCGCCAAAATTTTTATGACTGTATGGAGCTCCTAACATGTTAAGTCGCAAGTCATTTTAAATTGGTTAAAGTGCTCAAAACAGTTTCGTATCCTTGTAAGTATACTTACGCTTACACTTTTAAGTTTATCTGTTTCTTATTTATATGACATCTATAGAAAGTACAAATGTCAAAGTGATTTCCTTTGCCAAATAAAATATAGTAAGTTTATGTACCAAAAAATATTTAATATTTTTTTGTAATAAAACTAAGTTTATCTGTTAATTTAGGTAAAACTATATAAGGTGCAATTGGCAAATGATTTTCTTGACAACTAACATAAATTACTGTATTTCCTTGCAAACTATTTTTGATGTTTTTGTACCCTTCTTGTATGTTTATTGTTTTTTATCGATTTTTTGTAATTTCTGGTTTTTGTTCAATAAACATATATAATTAATATATTTCGTATTTCATTTGTACTCATAGATATGTTTTTATACAGTGATTTTTATTGTGGGGGAGGGTTTAGTAGCCCCAACTAAAGTTCTGCACACAGGCGCTGGACACTACTGGCGCGCTAAATGTTGGGTATCACAAAACCTTCTAATTATTTTGTTCAAGCTTCCACTAAAATTCAGTTCATAGACTGAAATAAAACTATCTATAGACATCTCAAACAACAACAAACATTTCTCACAAACCAAATTTTTCATGTCATAATTTGAAAAAAATCAAGCATAACCAAACATTATGTTATTCTTATATTTTGTATAATTTATAATAATACTTGTAATTATTTTTATAAGGTGTCACCGGACAAATGGCGCGAATCGTACAACTCTTCGTTTTTTGGTGACCCTAAAAAGGGTCGTGTAGCAAAATCGCTGTGATGTTTGTTCCGCCTGAGCCGTGCTGAGATGTTCGGCGGCAGTGCCCACTGTTTGTGGCATACTGCAGTCCTCCTCTTCTTTCAGCATCGGTTTGTAGAGTCCACTGCCGGCCCAGCGATGTCCATCGCTGGTTCGTCACAGGGCGAAGAATGCGAAGAACGTCCATTCTACTCTTCTTCCTGTTCCTTCCCGCTGGCTCCGCGTCGATGCCGTCCGATAGAGGTGAGGCGATGAAGTGCGTCCGATGGCGGGGCGATGTAGTGCACCAAAAAATTCTAGCGGCGCTCTTTTTATGCCCTGACCAGGATCCCTGATTGGCTTGCTGCGTTATCGACAGGTGTCACGTGGTGACCTCTCGGCTGGTACCGGGAAGCAGATGTTTGCCTCGCTGCCGTCACAAAGGATGAAGAGTATAGATAAAAATTAAGTATTCCTTCGCTATCCTAACATATTAAACTACATGTGGAAGTAAAAACAAGCCATTTATACTAATTAACAACATATATAAGTCAAGTTATGTTGTAAGTTTAAATAAATTTTTGAAACCTAAAATTTATTGTTTTTAGATTTTTTACAGTTTTGCTTTTGGCCAAAATAATTTAAACATTTGTGGAATAATGGAGAATAATGGTTGTTAATTATAAAAGTTAAAAAATTATAATCCTATAATTTTTGGACAACAAAATTTTCATGTCATTCAGTATACTGGGTATCCCATGAGGAATGGAACACACTTCAGGAATACATTCTACAGTCTGAAATAAAGAATAGTTCCAAAAACACTTCATTTTCGATTTATTGCTTGTGAAAAATTCACCTTGATTTCTGCTCCAAGGGTAAATTTGATGGTTTTATTTGGTTTTTGCCCTGAAAAATTGAGAAAAGGGGGTTTCAGAACTGTATGTGAGTAGTTTTTAAGTAAAGTTTAGTACATCTCAAAAAATTGGTGTCAAAAAAACATACTTTTTTAGGGTTAATGTGAATTTACTTGTGCAAATTGCCAATAAACATTTCATTAGAGCTAATGAAAACTGCATTTATGTACTGGGTAATTTTTAAAGTAAGAATGGGTTTGAATGGGTTTGTAATGAACAACAACAAAATTTACTTATTAAATAATATTCTCTTACATTAATAAAAGTACATTTATTTTTATATTTGTATAAAGTTTTGTTTATATTGCATATTTTTCAATATAGTCCTCAGAGCATTAAACACTTGTCAAGCGATACATTAAACTAACAGTGGTTTCAACATAGACATTTCTGTTTTTCATTTGTTTTTGCACAAAGCTCTTTCAGTTTTGGGAAAAGGTGTAAGTCCGAGGTACAACATCAGGACTATAGATTTGTCTGTATTATGTAGTTGTTTATTAAGAAAAATGTTGATCAGTCATGTTAGGACCAAATAAATGTTAAGTTGAGCTGTGGCCATGTGGACCGCGTAAAAATGTATTGTATGTCAGCGCATGCCCCTTTTTATAGAAAGAATGAAACTTGGTGTATTTTGCCAGGATGCAAAATGATAAAGATAGTGGACTGTATAAGTAGATTTATTAAGTTACCCAATATTACACTCAAATCATTGTAGTGAGGTTGGCTAATGCTGAAGATTAAATTTTGAGAAGTGATTCGGAAATGAAATTAAATTTGATGCGGCACAAATGTGTGCTTTAGCTACATCGAAACGTGGTGGCCTAAGGCCTAAATTATTGTCGTATGATGAATTGTATGAATAGAGGCGCGAGTACGCGACACTCGAATTACGTGAGAACAAGTATTAGCAATGTATTGCTAGCATATTGCAAGTATGCAATGTATATAATGTTGTAAGGCCTAAAGCCTAAATAATTGTTGCGACAACAAGAAATGAAAATGACAGTCAGGCAGCAAATGTGAGAACGTCCGCTGCCGGCCAAGGCTCGTCGTACTGTGCTTGTTATAAAAACGAGATAAGAACGATTCAGCAAGCGTACAGATTAGCCAACCTACAAATACGAAAATTGCCATACTACTGTCCATAACTGCCCGTCAAAAAATCAAAATATTTTTTAATACATTTTAATAACTTATTGTAAAAACAAAAAAAATACAGAGTTCTTAATAATAAAGGTTAATCTCAGTAGGCTATATTGAACGTTGAGTTGTAGTCTTAGATAGCAGTTATGACATTAACTGCTTAGCGATAAGCTTGATAGATGATAAGAGTTGAGCAGGCCAAAGTTGGCGTGCAGCTTGAATCAAACATGAGTAAAATGCAAGTTAGCAATGTATTGCCAATTGTAAGATAATATTTTAAAAAATTGAAAGTAACGGCTTTCTTACTTTATAATTTAATAGCCTCTGGTGAGCTCGAAAGCAGCAGCATGCAGAATTGCTAACAAGACATAAATAATATAAAAATGACTTACCGTATCTCACGACTGGGTTGATCCTGACACTCAAGGCAGGATAGACTGGTTGGGAAAAGGATGGGTGAAATGCACGGATTTCTACCTGCCGAGGGGGCCCGACTCGTGGATGATGACACTGAGATGGCTGGCGTACGACAAAAGCTACAAGTCCATGTGCATGTATGAGCTCTACAAAAGCCATAGTGCCAACTTCGGAATATGAAAAGAATGACCGGTTCGATCCGAAATATCGAACACCGGCCCCCGTTGACCACAATGGGTCAACCGCCAACTACACCAAAAGACATGGCCAAAAATTCAGTACAAAAATTTGGCTTTTGGTGAACAGGAACATTCTCTGAAAATTACCCTCCAACCTAGGAGGGGGTCACACGCAAACACAAGAAAATACAAACATACAGAAAAACATGCAATTAATTAGAACCATGCCGAATAACTCCGCCGCAGGCGAGCAATCCGAAAGGTTTGGGTAGAGCAGACCAAACCCAATAACATCCAATAAACAATGGCCCAGCCAAACACAATGTAAAACTCAGCAAATCAACTTAGTTAGTTCCCTAGTTTTTTTACATTTTTTTTCCTTTTTTTTTATTTTTTTGTTGTTGTTCCCTTTATTCCCCCCTTTTTTTTCATTTTTTTTTTTTACTTATTTTTTTGCTGTTGATTTGTTGAGCATCCATAACTCCCAATGAACTGGCACAATGCCATGCCAGAAACATTCCACAATGTAAAATTCACTGCGGACAACAGCTGGAAGGAATCACCTGGGAAATCCCAGCAAAGTGTCCAGTAAGTCCACAACAATCATTGAAACTAATTCTGCTCACCCAAAAAAACAAGATAAACCCAATCAAGAAGATATGGGCAACCGGTATAATTTAATAGCCGGTCGTTCAAAAAGAACCTGAGGAGGTTTTAACTGAAGCGTGACGAACAACCCCGTCGCTTCCCGGAAACACAGCTGAAACTTGGCCAAGAGGCCATATCAGGGGGGGAGAATTCTGTTCCTCCATAACCACCAGGTCCCCAACCATTAAATTTCTTGACTTAGACGACCACTTCGATCTGGCATGAAGTGCCGTCAAGTATTCCAAACGCCACCTTTTCCAAAAGGCTTGGAGCAAAGCGGCAATTTGTTTGTAATGACGGACGGTCCCTTCATTTAATGAGACTTCAGCTTCCGGGGGCGCGGTAATGGGGCGACCAACCAAAAAATGACCAGGCGTTAGAGCCTGGTAATCACTAGGATCTGAGGATAGGGCAGTCAAAGGACGGGAATTTAAGATTCCCTCAATGCGAATGCATAACGACGAAAATTCTGCTATGGTCAGCGACCTGGTCCCAATCATGCGTTTCATGTGAAACTTGGCCGACTGGACAGCCCGTTCCCACAAGCCACCCTGATGAGGGGCAGACGGAGGGATAAATTTAAAGTCAATGTTATTGTCAACAGCAAAAGCTGTTATCTGAGCTGACAGGTCAGGATTGGTAAGAACATTTTTGAGCTGCCGTTTAAGTTCGGAGCGCGACCCCACAAAATTCCTACCACAATCCGAATACAGTGTTTTCGGAGCCCCACGACGACTAATAAACCGCCTCAACACATCAATAAACTGGGGCGTTGAAAGATCCATAGCCACTTCAAAGTGAACTGCTTTAGTGGCTAAGCAGATGAAAATGCAGAGATACGCTTTGACTATAGGTGCCTTCTGAACAGGGTAGGCCCGTACCAAAAAGGGGCCAGCATAATCCATGCCGGAAGAATAAAATGGAGGTGCCGGATTAACCCTAGGAATTGGCAGATCCCCATTAACGGGTTAGTGGGGCGAGGACGCGCCCTGAAACAAGGAAGACATTTCCAAATTATGGTTCTTATTGCCTGACGTGCGGACAAAATCCAATAATTTTGGGCAAGCTGAAATTGAACTTGCAAGGGCCCAGCATGACCTAACCACACATGGGTGTGATGAATTAGCAACCCTACTAGGTGGTGATGCTTGGGCAGTAAAATCGGAAAACGATTTCTAGTAACCGCAGAGTTGGTCAAGCGACCGCGTACTCGAATGAGGCCAAAATCATCTATAAACGGGACCAGGCGCTGAATGCGGACCGGGAGCCGCTTACCTAAACGAAGAGCCGCGAGCTCCTGTCCAAACACGCTGCGCTGAATGTAGCGTAAAATATACTTAACAGCCAACTTCTTCCAATTCATGGCTGTAGAAGCTTCAATCCGCGGCATAGCCCACCTTAAGATGACTGAGGTAACCCCTACCACTAAGGGCCACGAAGACAAGTGCTCAAACAATTCCACCCGGGGCTCCTGAGTGAGAAACGAAGAGACCTTGGTCTCCAAGGCAACATCTTGCACGTCGTGATTCGGGCGATAATTAATAGGGGGCCAGCATAGAGCATCAAGCTTTAACCAATCTGGCCCTGACCACCACAATGTCGACGACCGGAGGCTGGAGAGTGACGTACCTCTAGAGGCTAAATCAGCGGGGTTAGAAACACCATGAACATGACGCCAAGATTTAGTACCGGTCCACTCGGTAATGGCAGCCACCCGATTAGCAATAAACGTCTTCAATTTAAAAGTAGGCATATTCAGCCAATCCAAGACAATCGTCGAGTCCGTCCATAAGAAAACTTGACTCAATTGAATACATGACGAGAATAAGCCGACATAATGACGAACAAGTTTGGCTAAAAGATAAGCTCCCAACAACTCCAAACGTGGGATTGATAAAGTTTTAAGAGGTGCCACTTTAGTTTTAGACGACACCAACGAAACCACCGGAGGACCAGAGTCAGTATAAATGGACAGATAGAGGACGGCCGCGTAACCCAACTGGGAAGCATCACAGAAACCATGCAATATAACCCTTTCAATATGCCTACCTTTAGGGAAGAATGGCTGGGAAATAGTAATTACCGGAAGATGATTCAAAGAGGACAGGAATTGACTCTAATAATCGTTTAAGTCATCACTTAGAGGAGCATCCCAGTCCAAGCCCTCAGCCCAGAGTTTTTGGAAAAAAGCCTTGGCCCTGAAAATCACTGGCGAAAGCCAACCACATGGGTCAAATAATTGTGCCATCTGAGATAACACGACACTTTTGGTAAATTGAACCTGAGCATTGCTGCAACAGGCCAAAGGAGGAAATGAGAAGCAATCGGTTGAATGGTCCCAACTTAAACCCAGAATATCCTTAGTCTTAGCAACGACGGAATCACTCGGAGCGGCTGATTCAGGTAGGCAGTCGGGTTGATTAGTGCACCATTTTTTCAAATTGAACCCTCCTGAAGACAACAACAGAATTAATTCCTGTTGTAATTTGCAAAGCTCTGATTTTGAATCAGCGCCAGCAGCAATATCATCCACAAAAATATTACGGCTAAGTACCGCCGCTCCCGCAGGAAAATTAACTGCCTCATCCTGAGCCAGCCGCTGCAAGGTTCGCAACGCCTGAAAAGGGGCGCAAGCCAGCCCGTAAGTAACGGTACGCAAAGCGAAACCCCTTAGTGGGGCGGTAACCTCCTCACGCCATAAAATACACAGGTACGCCGAGTCATCAGGGTGCATAGCAATTTGGCGATACATCTGTTCGATGTCGCACGTGAAAACATGGCTAAACCGCCGAAACAAAGTCAAAACGTCGGACGGTAAGGTCTGCAACTTAGGGCCGACACATAACACGTCATTTAAGGAAATCCCAGAGGACGTCTTCATGCTGGCGTCAAACACCACCCTTATTTTTGAAGTATCACCTCTAACTTTAAAGATACCATGATGAGGGATGAAATATTTTGGAAAACTGGGGTCAGACACCAATGCCATATGCCCCTGAGCGACATAATCCGTTATAAATTGTACATATTGGCTCTTAAACTGACTGTTCGCCGCAAATTTCCTTTCTAACGCAAAAAACCGAGACATGGCTCCCTTAAGGGAATTTCCCAAAATGTGAGAAGAGTTTTTGAAGAACGGCAAGCGCACCTGGTAACGACCCGACGGCAACCGACTTGTTGACTCCATGTAAAACCTTTCAGCAAAGTGATCCTCTTCAGATAATTGGTGGGGTACAGCTGGAGGCTCTTCGACCTCCCAAAAACGATGAACTTGCTCAAGTAGGTTTGTTGTATCTGTTGATAACGTTGTGACGGAAGGATAAAAGTGGTGGAAATGACAGTGAAGCTGATGTGCAGATACCAGATCCAAAGGAAGGCCAGTGAGACCGCTAGCACAAGTCAATGCACAATTAAGTGAAATTGGGGCTCTACCCATAATCACAAACCCAAAACGTGTCCTAACTGCAACAGGCAAACCTGCACCCAAAGGAATAGTCTCTCCCATAAGAATAGCCGCTACAATATCGGCTCCAAACAACGCATCAATTGGGGCTGCTACTTCGAAGGTAGGGTCAGCTAACAAAAGATCTTTTGTAGCCTGCTTAACTTCAGGCAACACCTGGAACCTAGGTGAGTCCGACGAGATCTTAGAAAGAATTATAAAGGCATGGTTAGATGCCACAACCTCGCGTTTTAAAGTTTCCAAGGACAGATGGCACACCTTTTTTGCTTTGGTGGCAATATCACCTACCCCATTGACACTTACTGAAGCGTCAAAACAAGCACACTTTAAGCGAGATGCACATGCTTCAGTTATGAAAGAAGCATGGGACGCGCTATCCAGGATGGCCCTAACTACAATATAACCACCATTCGGAGACGACAAGACTGCTAGACAGGTGGCTAACAGAACCCCTGCAGGATGGGGCAGAGACACGGTCAGAGTAGTGCTAGACAGATCAACAACCGATGACTCCGAAGCCTTGAGTTCAGCTGTGTCAGAAATCTGTGAACGAGACGGAGACGGACGGGCACTTTTGAAATGAAGTAAAGTGTGGTGGTACTTAGAGCCACACGTTTTGCACCTATTTTTGCACCAGCCCGAATGTTTATGTTGGAGGCACGAAAGACAACATTTTTTATTTTTAAGACTCTGAAATCGCGCCCTAGGGTCCTTACTCAGCCACGCCGGACACTTGAGAAGCACATGGGTCCGGGAATCGCAATGAAGGCAATGTGAACTAGATGCATCCCGTTGCGTAACCTCCGCAGATAATGTAGACACAGCAAGAGGAGTAGCCTTAGAAAAAGAAACCTTCTGGGTTTTCTGGTGGCTAGTGCTAGGAAGAGCAGGTAAAGCCGATTCCAACGATGCCTGTTCTTTCTGTTCCGCCATAGCGGTTAAAAAAGTCATAATTTCTGTTAGGGCAGGGAGATTCTCTTTGTCCGTAACAGACGCCTCAAAGCGTTCACGCAATGATAGATCCAGCCTAGACAATACAAAAGACGCATATATCGCTTGATATATATCAGCAATGTTTAGAGCTGACAACGCTGAAAAGTTAGCATTGAAGCTGTCCACCAACTTTCTAATAGACGCAGCTGATCGCATAGAAGCGGCTGGTAACTGAAGCAGATTGGTACAATAAACCCGAGCGGCCAAACGAGGATTGTGATAACGACTTTTAAGAGTTGACAGTGCAAGTGAATAACTATCATCAACTATGGGAAGCGCGGCAACCTTCTCATAAGCCTCACCCTTAAGATGAGTCAGTAAATATAACAATTTCTGCTTTGGAGTGAGGGCAGGACTTTCGTCTACTAATGTGGTGAACTTTGACCAAAACTCGGACCAACATTTGGCCTGGCCATCAAAACAAGGTAACGAAAGCTTCGGCAACTCATGAACGAGAACACCTGAGTGCCCGCCACTTGCGGATGAGAATCGACCGGAACCAACCGGTATCTCTGGTTTTGTTAGTTTGGACGCTAAAATGCTATCCCGAACATAAATATCCTTAATTTGAGCTACCACCGAAAAAATGTGGTCCTCGTCCAATCCGTGGGGCAATGACTCGGCCGATAGGTAAGGATCGACCTTACCTAGAAGGTCCTGATATTCTTCGGACAACCTGGAGGCCAAAATACCGGCTTCATGTTGATCCACGGCTCTCAATTGCGGCAACCCTTCCAACTTATTTATTAAATGCTGCAACGCAAGTATTCCCACCGAAGTGGTCCGGTCAAAAGCTGCCAACGACAATTTAGCAGGCATATTGAATTAAAAGATATCGCGCAACCGACAACCACCCTTAATAAGAGAATTAGAAACTGAACAATAATCAAGACCCGACTTAGCCTAACAGTGCTCGAGATAACTAGGCGTCTGACACAACTACTTTTCATAAACAATACCGAGCAAGATAAATACAAAAGTAAATTAGTGCAAGGCAAAATACAACTTACACAATCCAACAGGCAAATAATACCAAACACAATAAATTAAACACGCAACAAATTGATTTACACAGCGCAAAAGCACGACAACAAAAACACAAGTTACACAAGATTACAGCACATACGGTGCAAAATAATGGTACACAAAAGTGCACCCAAAAACAAACATGTATAATACCAAATAGAATAAATACACACAAAACACAGCAAAGTACAATGTACAACAATTCACCAGTTACCGAACCAAACACAAATAACTGGGACACCTTAAATGCCAAAATTGATGGTCAACGCGTCGTGTATGGACAGGATATCGCATATGCAAAATATAAATCGCACCTAAAGGTAATAGTCATGCCAAGAAAATTAAATTAAATACAAAGGCAGGCTAATCCGACCCCGGATAACCTAAAACCGTTCCGTTCCCTTTACGCCTGACAGTCGCAAACACGTAGCGCAATTTCACGTGGACCGCAGACCTGAACAGGCTCGGAAACAAACTTCACCAGACTTGACCCAGTAATTAAACGACTACCCAAAAAACAAGGTGCAAAATTTTTACACAAAATTTGCCCACCTGGTCATGCACACACGACGTTCACTGCTGACACTAAGCCACAGCATTGAAACGCAAACTCGTAGTTCACATGCGTACGTATTATACCAACGTGCTTCCGTGCGATAGCATGCAAATGACGAACATTCATGAAATTGGAAAAATTAACGGCATGCAAAACAACCACGAGCAGGCACAAAAAACGAAACGGCACGGCACGGTAATTAAAATAAAAATCACGCAGCCAAAACTGACTTATAACCCAATTACTGAAACTCGACCCACCAGCAGCAACATGCACAAAATTACGAAACACGTGCTCCCAGTCGTGACGGCAAGCAATTTAATTGAAAAGCTAGCAACCTCATGAACCCTCTGGTAGTAAATAGATGTAAGATAATATTTTAAAAAATTGAAAGTAACGGCTTTCTTACTTTATAATTTAATCGCCTCTGGTGAGCTCGAAAGCAGCAGCATGCAGAATTGCTAACAAGACATAAATAATATAAAAATGACTTACCGTATCTCACGACTGGGTTGATCCTGACACTCAAGGCAGGATAGACTGGTTGGGAAAAGGATGGGTGAAATGCACGGATTTCTACCTGCCGAGGGGGCCCGACTCGTGGATGATGACACTGAGATGGCTGGCGTACGACAAAAGCTACAAGTCCATGTGCATGTATGAGCTCTACAAAAGCCATAGTGCCAACTTCGGAAAATGAAAAGAATGACCGGTTCGATCCGAAATATCGAACACCAATACATATTGTGAATACAATATTGAACGATATAAAACATGGAAATACATAATTTAACAATGTTTAATGATGAATAATCGGTGACTCATCACATGATGGGCCCGATAAATTGTAACATTTATGCAAGTCATAATGGTTAGCTTGAACCAGTTAAGGCCAGTAGACCCACACAAGCAGAATTGAATACAATGAGCAAACAAAATTATTATTGTACATGTAAAGACATAAATTTAGCATGACGCCATATAGTTTGAACGATGCATGCTATCCTGATGTATCAGGAATATACAATAAATTGTTATGTGAAAACAAGTTATACATAGTTGACTGATTGCAAGCACAAATTGTAATGACATGTATGTCATAATTAGCATGAATAATAATTGTGCAGTGCGTGATCACAGAATGCAAAATACAATATAAAATACAATATAAAAAATAAAAATATAGGCGTGGCGTGGTTATAGACAGTAGATGCGAAAAACAATGTGTTTACATAAATACAAGTTATATACTAAATACAATAGAAATCAGTTTAGTTACTTAAAAATATGAATAAGGCACAATAGCATAAGTGACAAGTACAACAATGTGGTTATACAAATGTAAGACATGAGTTGAACAATTGCGAAAAATACATTCATAGAATAATAAAATCACACATATTGACAAATGTGCAAGAAAATGCATACATGGTTGTGTAACTGGATACCATGCGAATATTGTGTAAAAAACTGTATATAAAGCAATACCACCAATAACATGACACATACCCAATACCAATATCAAAATGTAAATGTGTAGGACATAATGTGCCTCACAGATTGTTAACATATAAATACAAAAATAGCAAAGTATACCACCATGAAACTATGATAAGTACAGACATAATAGGACAGTGCATGGTTGTAAATTGCAAATCACATGCAAATTTAGTATAAAAACATGCAATGATGCAAATTAACATTAAAATGTTGTGATGATACATATCACAATTACGTTGACCAAATGGTCGTACAATGAAGTAATGAAAGCCAGTGGCCAAGTAAACTAGCATTGTGCTAAATAATTATAGTAACCTTGTTCAAGCCTCGTCCCGGGCTGGCAACAAGCATAGCTTATGAACGGGTCTCCGTAAAATACCCGTAGGCGTGCGAATGTCTACAACTCTAATTAAGTTGTCTGGGCCGGGAAATGTGGCGGTAATTACCCCAAATTTCCATGATAATGGAGGTAAGTTATTCTCAATCAATAAAACCAAGTCACCAATGGAAACATTATCCTTGACAAATTTCCACTTGTGACGTTGTTGTAATTGATGTAAATAATCGCGAGACCAAGCCTTCCAAATGACTTGGACAAACTTCTGGAGAAGTTGCCAACATCCAAGACGAGAGATGGGAACGTGAGATAAGTCTGGGTCAGGTATCGCCGTTAATGGTGCGCAAATCAAAAAATGGCCAGGTGTAAGTGGCACCGGATCATTTACATCCGATGAAATGGCAAATAATGGGCGAGAGTTTAGACATGCCTCTATCTGAGACAAAACTGTCGTAAACTCCTCGAAGGTGAGTATAGACTTGCCTACCACGCGGCACAAATAATGCTTTAAACTCTTTATACCGCTCTCCCAAAGACCACCAAAATGGGGTGACGAGGGCGGTATAAATGACCATGAAATACCCTGAGAGGTCGTAAAGGATTTGATTGATGAGGTGGCATCCTTATTGTGCCAAAGATTGTAAAGGTCATGTAAAACATTGCGGGCCTTCCTAAAGTTTGTGCCATTGTCAGAATATAACTGGCTGGGTATGCCCCTACGGGACATAAATCGACGTAAGGCAGCTATAAATGCGTTGGCTGTAAGGTCGGAAACCAATTCCAAATGAATGGTCCTGGTTGCTAAGCAGATGAACAAAGACACGTACGATTTTGACAAAGTCCTAGATTTCTGCCCGCCATGACGAATCATGAAGGGACCACCATAATCAACTGCGCATAATTCAATGTGAGGTAATGACACCTGACGTAGTGGGACCACGCGAGATTTAGAACACAGAAGGTGACAAGAGGCCGATGAATCTTGATAAATGACTCTAACATAAACACAACACCCATAATCCTTTTCAGAAGCATCCGAAAACCCATGTAATTCAACTATCCTTGCCTTAGACTTGCAACGAATAGAACGTGGGACAATAATTTTACTGATCAGACACAACTTATCGCAAAATGAATGCCAATGCAAGCGTAATTGCCCGGAGATTGGCTCATCCCAACCAAGATTGCACAGCCAGAGTTGCTGCATAAACTGTTTGTACAGAAAAACAATGGGACCGACAAGTCCGAGCGGATCGTAAATGCCTGCGATAATCGATAGGATTTTCCTCTTGGAGATGCTTGATTCAACGGGGAATGATTTGATGTCAAACAAAAATGAATTGGTAGTGTTATTCCAAAGAATGCCCAAGGTACGCACATTACCCTGTTTGTTTAAAGGGAGTGATAAATTGTCATGATTTGCAACCACCTGGGGTTTGTTACTACTCACTTTTTTCACATCAATAATTAATTCTTACCTTTAAGTTCGGGTCCAGAGTTGTACAGACGAAAACAGCTGCAGAAGGGATTATTTGGGATGAACGGTATTCATATACATACACAATTTATGTTAAAACAAATACTTCTAGTTTATTAAACAAGTAACTTGTTTAGTTTTGGTTTACTTTGATGAAAATTCAAAAATACATGGAATCAATAACAAATAATATAGTATTATAAAATCACACTGATTAACTGGAATACCTCTTAATTCTAACCTCTTACGCCATATGAACCAATACGTTTTCTTTATTAGAGCTCATTAAATTATTAGTAGATAGTATTTGAATATTTTATTTGAAATCTTTAATTAAGGGTTTATTTGTACTTAACCAAATCCTGAGTTCTAGTTGTTTACACCATTACGCGTGGAAACTAAAGTTTACTCAATCACTTCGCATTTCACATTTATACCGTTATTGTACAGGATAGACCGATATGGTTTTCTTTTGTTTTAATTAAAGTTAATTTAAGTGGTTCACTGGTTCCACATTATGAATATGAAAAAGTCGGCCGACATAACTTTACTTGCCCTTGGATGTTGTTGTAGACTGGCCGCGCGTTACACTGTTTTATACAGGTTTTGTTTCTGTAATACTCTTTAGTATATTAATATTTGAATGGATAGGCCGCCTAATAATTACGGCCTATCCTACACCCGAGGCCACCGTTTTATTTTAATAAACTGCACTGTATGCTGCTGCTGGCTGTCTACTGTACCCTTTCTGATGACAAACTGCATACTGTTTCACAAGGACTGCTGCTTACTGGGCGGTTACGCAATACGTCTGGACTGTTGTTTAGACTAACAGTGTATGTTGTACTGGGGCTCCTCACAGGTGAAGTCTGACAATTTGAAAAGTGACTGAATTGATGCAATATAAAATTAAAACTATGGGATCACACATTTCTGTACCGTTACAATACCCCCCCCCCTAATAAGAGGTTGAAGGCCGTAGCGTTCAAACTCTTATTGCCTAAAACCTAAGAGGATCAGTGAGGATATGGTGCCACAACCCCCCTGAACACTCTACTAAATCATGGATACTTACCCCCCTAGTCCGGTGACTGCGGCAGCACCCATCCGACCTTACTGGACTTCTCTGTTCAAGATCCCAACACCATAAGCTCGGACAGATACCCGCCACAGTATCGCCTGACGCTAGAACATTCAATTAAAAAATCAACAAACAGCCTTCCATCACTCCATATCCCACAACTGATTTGTTTCCTCTTAGCCGTACTGGTTCATTGACAATGTACTGGCTCATTTTGTATTATAAAATATCTCTTAACCCTAGAAAATAGTGTTAATAAAACAATACAGGTTTACAGTAGTACATATAAGTTCCAGTCAAATCAACTAGCGTTCCCCATACAATATTTCCCAGCCAAAATGACACATTAATTATACAGAATTGCATTAACTCACAGTAATTTCCCAAACATTTTTGATTGCATTTACACAAAATTTCCTTCAGTTTTCAATTTTAAATGAATATTTTAATCATTATTTTTTTCATCATTTTATTATTTAATCTACTATTATATTTGAATCAGAATGAATTTAAATTTATTATTAAAATCATCTTTTCAATTAATTTAATTTAATTAATTTAATTAAATTCTATTTAATTTCTCAAACTCTAAGTTACAGTAATTACCTCATTATTTCAATCTTATTTGTTCGAAACAACTTTATTTATTTAAATAACATTTTACAAAGGGGTAAAAAATATTATCTCCATTCCATCAACAATAGTTTACATCAACAATAGTCTGCCAGACTGGTGTTATAAACATTCTCAGTTTCAACATTCATGTTAACATGTTAACATTCAGTTTCAACATTTCATCATACACTGACATATATACTTCCTTCAAAATTTTTGGTTTCTATAAATCTTGTAGTTAACATATTTATCTCTTATTTGTTACAATTCAAAGCAGAGTTAATTTTGCTTCATTAATAAAATTGACCTTTTTAAATTATTTGTTTAACTTGACATTTATTTAATAACCTCCACTTAAAACACTTTTAATACAAACACAATTCAAAATTACTTCATTATTACCTCTTATTAATTATTTTAGTGGAATAAAATATTATTACTTATTATTATACCTTTCCCTCTCATTACAAACTTATGTTACACATAAGCTATAATATACATTGCAACAGAATACTATTAGCACAATACATTCAACATTAACACATTTATTTATTTACAAATTTTCGTCATATCCAATTATTATTTGCCGTACTTCAATATCTAGATCAGCCAGGTCATAACCATAAACGAGAATATTTAAAATGTCCATTCATTGTTTATATTCAACACCCATCGTCAAAAATTAGTCTTTTCTGTACATAATACATTTCAATTTCATTTATACACATATGGGTATTTTTTGTGTTTGTGATGGTCCTCGCCTTCTACCCTTTTAACTACATAATACACTCATCATAAAACAATACTCACCGCTGCCAGAATTTTACTTACCGTCATAGTCCCCGTAAAACTTACCTTATTAAACTGCCTAGGTCGCCAACATGTTTTTTAGTTTTACATGTAAACTTTGAACACTCTTGCCCTTATAAAAATCGTAACATAATCCCGCTATCTGACCACCCTTAAAACTCAGAAAATCCCAAATTTCGTTAGACAAGTTGTCAACACAGAAAACTAGGAAATGGTTTACGGCGAAATAACTACACTAACACATGTTTATAGAAGAATGAACCTTTTAATTTTTACCAGTTACTCTATCATTGATTATTATGTTTTCTTTATATTTAAAATGTTTTACTAATTTTAGTCCAATAATTTTGTATAGACTACTGCTAAATCTTTCTAGTTGAGCCAGTACTTTTGATAACCCATACACACTCACTCAATTTACATTTCTTTTTAAAACTTCCTATTTAATTAATGAGCTCTTTATTAATTATAATGTTTTGGCCAAATGAAACTGTCTTTACACTTGTTACCTATTTGCGTAATATCCAAACGTTGTACCCGATATTGTCCGGAACTGTTGTCACTAATCACTCTCCACTCCAAACACAGTTTATTATTACCTTACGCCATTTACTCGTCACTTTACTGTTTGTACATTTTATATTACTTGGTAGGCCTGCTTTTGTATTTTTCGGCCTACCAAGAACTCGTCCGAGGCTACCGTTTTTGTTCTGGTAATTGTCTGCTGATTGTCTGGCCGCTCAGCCGTGAGTTGCAATGGAACTGGCGTTAGTTCGCTAAAGCTGAACATACAGAGCTGGTCACGTGATCTTGAGTCTGCTCTCCCATTGGTGTTGTTAAAAGAGCGCTATAACTTAGGCACAGGATTTAGTAGTATTTTGCCGCCTGGCGCAATATTCAGTTACATTACTTTCTTTCGTGATTCACGGCTGATGCGAAGTTAGGTGTTATTTCACAATCGGTCTACGCTGCTTGAGTGTGGAGACAAAACATAGGCGTTTGGTTTTGTAATGAACACAGCCGATTTGGTTGACTAACTCGGGGTTCTACAAGGGTGAACAATGACTGCATGGAAAGTATAAATCTTAAAATGTTATCTTGGCCCTACAATTTCGTACCGTTACAATACCCCCCCCCCCAATAAGAGGTTGAAGGCCGAAGCGTTCAAACTCTTATTGCCTAAAACTGAGAGGATCAGTGAGGATATGGCGCCGCATCCCCCCTGAACACTCTACTAAAATTGTGGGTTCTTACCCCCCTAGTCTGGTGACTGCGGCAGCACCCATCCGATCTTACGGGACTTCTCTACTCGAGATCCCACCACCATAAGCTCGGACAGATACCCGCCCCAGTATCGCCTGACTTTGAAACATTTACTTAAAAAATCGAAAAAACGGCTTTCAATCCCTCCATATCCCACAACTGATTTGTTTCCTCTTAGCCGTACTGGTTCATTGACAACGTACTGGCTCATTTTATATTATAGACCCTAAAAAAAATAGTGTTAATAAAACAATATAGGTTTACAATGGTACACATAAATTCCAGGTCAACTTGAATAATATTCCCCGTACAATATTGCCCAACCAAAATGACACATTAATTATACATGATTACATTAATTCATAGGAATCGTACCTAAAATACAAATTATGTCCTTATTTGCCTACTCATATTTATATAGAATAAACAAATTTTTTTTCTTTTTTTTTTTACCCCCTTTTAATCCCTTGACCCCTGATACCCGTTACATACTCATGTGTTCTGCGCTAGGCTTCTTGGCCTTTTCCAGCCTCATCCTAGCCGTAAACCACATCTCCCTCGTGACCTGTAACTGGGTCACCACCCATCCACACTCACTATTACCCCCCCTAGACTGTAGCGTCTAGTTGCTTTCACAAGTACTGATGCGGAAGGGGGTGGACATTTTTTCTTTTAATCCACCCCCATCCTTGCTTCGGCGTTACAATAAATTCGGTATTACACCTACTATTTTCTATTTATACACCCCTAATGGACTACCACCCCTATCTGGGTGAAAATAGCCCTGTTCCAAAATTAGGTAGATTCCCCCAAAAAATAACCCACCTACTAAGTCTAACAAACCACCGGGTTGACAAAATAAAACAAACCACAAGCCGGTTATATCAAGTGAAATTTATGATTTGCCACAATTAACTACTTTCACGGTCATGATCCGGTGAGGCCATGGCCGCACTTAGGTGGAGAATCTACAGTTAAAACAAAACATAGGTTGACATTCATAAAATTTTACATGAACAGTAATATTGTTTTATTGCCGTGTGTACGTCTACCGTCTTACTCTGCAAAATGTGGATAATGTACAATTTGTGTGTAATGAGTGTACGTGTCTTCTCGATCCGTAGTTCAAATGCGTGCAACTTCTGTATATTTCGTTCATTGCGAACGTACGAATAACCAGGTCTTGATGTTCACTAGGGGTGAGAAAGTCCCGGTGGCGCCAAATTGTTTTCTTAAAACAATTAAAATAAAATTCAAAGGCGTATGACCAGCGCAGCTCAGGTGGTTTGAATAATTCAAATATTTCCGCCAGCTAGGCCCACTGTAGCACACAACAGTTCGATGCGTGGACTGTGTAAATCGTTAGTCATCTGCTAAAATGTACATAAAATATTGTGTACCTCCTAATGAAATTATAACACCGTGGTTACACTCAATACTTACACATTTTTTATTAGTGATTGTTATTCATTTAATACAAATTATTCTAATACAAATGCTCCGGTTATTTATATGAGACAATTACAGGGTTTGACAATCGATATTTGAGTTGATACCAGACGTTTAATGATGGCGTCTGTTGAAAATTGAATACAAGTTATTAATGTCGGTTTGTCATAGGTTCTTGAGGTTACGTTCAAAGGATTACAAATGTTTTAAAAACAATAAAAATACACACCCTTACATCAAGTGAACTTAACTAACATATGGTGTATGTATAATTGGTTTAGCGCAGTGTAGCATAAGTGTTTACAAGTTATGGATCATTAACAACAGTTTATATTGGTTAGTTTATAAATTGTCAGTGACTTAAATTTCTTTTTAATCTTTGAAAGTAATGACTTTCAGTTCAGTGAGATTTCGACCTTTAGTGAGATAATTAACGTGAGTTTATTTATATATTTCGGGTAATTTAAGAGGTACTTATCACTTCCGTAGTTATGGCGAATTCATACGATCTGTTATTCATGGGTTATACTATAATCTTCTTTAATTTGCTGGGTTCAGGACATCAGGCATCTTTTTCAGTTTAACTGGTAGTAATTTATTTTCTTTTTGCGTTAATTTGGCCTCAACTTCAATAATATGGCTCCAGTCTTTATCTTATGTCTTGGTATACACTTAGTAATAACTTTTTCTGATATTTGCTATGTTTTAATGGACAATTTTGGTCACTCGAAAATTAGCGTCTATACCATTAAAGCGTCATACATTCAGTAAAAAATCTAACGGTATTTTTGGCTTGTTACTCCACAGTTTCCATGGTAACGTAATTATTCTACCTGGTCGATCTCAAAATAAACCCATTGTTATCAAACTTTGACTTTTTGTTTAATTTGAATAAATATTTTATAATGGCTATATTTACTTGGGGATAATTTCAATGGTTGTAATCTTTACATAGATGTTCCTATTTTCTTTCAAAGATTAGTTTGATATCTTACAAGATTGGTCTAAGTCATGTATTAATGTTTTAGTCCAAAATTGATAATACTATGTTAATACATAATTTACTTATTTCTAAGTTTTAATATAATTCTGCCATGTTCCCTTTCATTACACATAATTAATATAATTTGCCTATTATTTCTTATAAACGTATTGCTATTATTTTCTTTATAAATTCCTTACTTACTTAAAACATACTAACATATTACTGTAAAACTATTTCTTCTGGTAATTATTGCCTTAAACATTAAGCCAATAACTTCTTTCTTTAAATTAACAAATGAACAAATTTGGTGAGTGCTATACCTACACCATCTCTTTTATAACAGTAATCATCCTGGTGATTTTTATACTGAGATAATATTTTTTCTGTTTTTTACATTCACAATTATTTTGTGTTTTTCAGTCTAATATACTTAACTTAGTTGCTCATTTAACATGTGCTTATATTTTGGGTTTGTCACACTTGTTTAACTCTTTTTTCTTAAGATTATATGCTGTTTATTTTATTACACTTATCACTTCACTGTTCAACTTTGTCACTCCCTACCTATCTCTAATTACCCTTATTTTCTCACGATCTCACTATTATTACAAAGTTTTTGTATCTAATGAGTTCATGTCTTTTTTGGTACCTTCAGATTGTCACATATCATTTTATAATATGCAAACAACATGGTATTGTAAATACCTCTTTCAAATAAAACATAACTTTGTATATATTTTGTCATTAAAGTGATAAAAATTGGTCTGAAATGTCATAATTAGTAATAATAACAACAGTTTAATAATGTTAAAATATATTGTGTTAATTGAAATCTACTATATCTGTAGCAATAGCAATAATGTTATTGAATAAATAAACTCTCCAACATCTTATACTTTCGAACACATAATACTGTAATAATATACACACTGCTGATATAATCTTAGTAAAAGTTCCAAAGTATATAGTAGGATATACAATTTGTTCTCTGATTGAACCACGCACACATTTCTATTCCCTGTCTGTATGAGTGTAACCTTAAACACAACAGCTGACACATCACCTATAGATAAGGATATACATACAATCATATCTACACATGGTTTTTTACGTATAACAATTGCTGAGATACTGTCATTTACAAGTTACCACTAATAAAAATTTAAACATAAATTATTAACAATAATAAAAAATTATGCTCTTTTAAAACAATCTTGTGAGTTAATTGTTATGGCCATGTAATTTTTTATTTTCTTCTTTTTTCTTCACTGTCTTCTTGTCTCGCTTTACTTTGGTTGATATCTGGCCAATCTCTGGGGTTGGGCCAATGTCAGTTGTCTGTCAGTCTAGTTCGTATTTTCTTGTTTTGTGACCACCTTTGGTTGTATTCTTCCTCCTTCACTATTGATTATATTTACTACTTTCATTCTCGTTATCATTTATCTATCAAAATATATGGTTTCTTGGCATTTTTTACATACTTTTTAATATCAAATGTGATCAGGGTTTGGCAATGTTATAATATACACATCTTACTTTCCAGACACTATCTCATCTTAAGCGTTCTTTCAATTTTTTAATTTAAATGAATATTTTAATCATTATGTTTTCTATCAATTATCTATTTTACAATCAAAATTCAGATCAAAATAGATTCGACGTCATTATCAAAAATTATCTTTTTAATTTATTTAATTACCTTTCATTAAATTTAATTCATATTGTTTTAATTAACACTTTCAAAATTAATTACATTTTTCAAACTGATCTGACAAAAATATTACCTGCATTATTCAAAAAATTTACATTCCTTTCTTCACAGCTGGTATTTCTTTTTATTTCATAATAGGATTTTCCTACTGGCTATGATTCAGCAGACTACAACAGTTTTGTTATTGTCACCAAGTATGTCTGTAGACATTAGTCACAACATACAGCATACCTGTTTACATAAACACTTGTGTGCCGGGCTTGTTTTCATAAACACAGTTATAAACACTCAACATTCTGCTTACCTCACCTCTAACAGCTGTACTGCACTTTTCAATTTTTTATAAATCTTATAGTTCACATATTTAACAAAGTCTATTTATTACAGTTCCAACCAAATATAATTTTAATTCACCTTTCAATTACTTTAATAGCATTTTACTAAAAACATTTTAACTTTAGTTATATTATTTAAAACACTTGGAATATAACTGCACAATACAAAATTGGCTTCATTATTACCTCCTGTTCATTATTATTATTAATTGACAACATAAAATAATATTATTAGTAAAATCAATCAATACACATATGGTTACATGAAACATTTTACAGTACACACACAATTAATTTCACTATAATTCCACTATAATATATTTACAAACCTTCCTCATTATTGATTCAGTTATATCATGTTTCAATGTCAAATTCAGCTAAGTTATTACCATGTATTCACATACTTAAACTGTTCCTTCTCCGATTTCTTAATCTAACCTCCATCGTCAAATAGATATCTAACATATTTGTAGGCTGAATTACTTTTGTTTACCTTGAGTTTATTATTATTATTATTTTCATAAACCATTATTTCTAAGTTCTTCAACATACCATTTATTATTTCATACAACCTGTCACGATCAATTAATTTTGTTTAGTCTCCGTAAGTATTTTTATTAAACATCAAGTCAGTTATTTTATCATTTATAACAGTTTTATTCCAATATTCCTCTCTCTCTATATCTAACCTCTGTACTAACCTTTCATAACTTCTATTAACCTTAAAAATCGCTATTTCTCTCTTTCTCTCATCACAACACCATATCACCTTTTCTCTCTCACTCCATGCAAAGGGCACCATTAAATATTTATTACCTCTGCTGGCTTTACCAGTTAAATCACAAAAAATACAGGGACCATCTGAAGACACCTTGTCTTCCATACAAATACAGGAGGGAACTCTGTCCTCATTAAACACCTGTGAAAACTCTGTTTCACCATAAACTTGGGGAACATCTACCCTTTGCCCATTTAACCTCTCTACACACACACTTATAACCTCATCAACACTTTCTTTGCTCACAACCTTACACTCTAACACCAAGTTTTTAATTTTACCACTGTTACTTACCGTATCATCCTTAGATACCCCATTTTCAGCTATATAATCATTATTCTTATTTAATGTTATTTCATCATTATAATTACTTGTATTACTACCACTTACCCTGTCTACTGTTCCTTCATTATTTATGTTCTCATTGGCATATAACTTACCACCATAATCGCAGTTTTCTGTCACCCCTACACTCTCATATGTGTTGACACCATTTTCGTCTGTTATTTTATTTCCATTTACACTATTTTTACTTACCTCATTCTCTGTTATTTGATTGTCTTTTTCGCTTAATTGGTCTGTCTCTTCACCATTTATCCCCATTTTAATCTCATAATTATCATTATTCAATATTTTATTATCTAACGCTACCCCTTCCCTCACCTCGTTACTTTGTTTCCTAGTATCATCACTATTTTCGTTCAAAAAAGCATATAGTCCCGTTTTTTGTTCTCTCATTTGTCTTAGTTCATTATTAAATTTACTCCAATCATCCTCAGTCATTCTGTTCAAAACCCTTTCAAACTCTTGCATGAATTCCGTATTGCATCTATTCCATGCCTCCCCTAATCCACTTACTTTATTTTCACGTGCCTCGGTCATGTTTAAAAATGTTATTTCTAATATACCCTTTAGATATAAAAAACCACTATTATCTTATAAAATCAAAACACCTAACACAATCATTGTCAACGGACAAGTAAACACAATAACCCTATCAAAACATAAACCTTTTATAGCGTAAATATATATATATACGATTATTTCTACAAATACGCCGTTACCAAATCCTATTTTCTGTGCTTTAAAACAGGTCTAGTTCCTATAATTTTGTATATACGAACATCCTGGCAGGGGCGTCGCTGTGAAGGTCCTCGCCTTCTACCCTTTTAACTACATAATACACTCATCATAAAACAATACTCACCGCTGCCAGAATTTTACTTACCGTCATAGTCCCCGTAAAACTTACCTTATTAAACTGCCTAGGTCGCCAACATGTTTTTTAGTTTTACATGTAAACTTTGAACACTCTTGCCCTTATAAAAATCGTAACATAATCCCGCTATCTGACCACCCTTAAAACTCAGAAAATCCCAAATTTCGTTAGACGAGTTGTCAACACAGAAAACTAGGAAATGGTTTACGGCGAAATAACTACACTAACACATGTTTATAGAAGAATAAACCTTTTAATTTTTACCAGTTACTCTATCATTGATTATTATGTTTTCTTTATATTTAAAATGTTTTACTAATTTTAGTCCAATAATTTTGTATAGACTACTACTACATCTTTCTAGTTGAGCCAGTACTTTTGATAACCCATACACACACTCACTCAATTTACATTTCTTTTTAAAACTTCCTATTTAATTAATGAGCTCTTTATTAATTATAATGTTTTGGCCAAATGAAACTGTCTTTACACTTGTTACCTATTTGCGTAATATCCAAACGTTGTACCCGATATTGTCCGGAACTGTTGTCACTAATCACTCTCCACTCCAAACACAGTATACCTTACACCATTTACTCGTCACTTTACTGTTTGTACATTTTATATTACTTGGTAGGCCTGCTTTTGTATTTTTCGGCCTACCAAGAACTCGTCCGAGACTACCGTTTTTGTTCTGGTAACTGTCTGCTGATTGTCTGGCCGCTCAGCCGTGAGTTGCAATGGAACTGGCGTTAGTTCGCTAAAGCTGAACATACAGAGCTGGTCATGTGATCTTGAGTCTGCTCTCCCATTGGTGTTGTTAAAAGAGCGCTATAACTTAGGCACAGGATTTAGCAGTATTTTGCCGCCTGGCGCAATATGCAGTTACATTACTTTCTTTCGTGATTCACGGCTGATGCGAAGTTAGGTGTTATTTCACAATCGGTCTACGCTGCTTGAGTGTGGAGACAAAACATAGGCGTTTGGTTTTGTAATGAACACAGCCGATTTGGTTGACTAACTCGGGGTTCTACAAGGGTGAACAATGACTGCATGGAAAGTATAAATTTTAAAATGTTATCTTGGCCCTACAACTTCGTACCGTTACATGTTGTGACCATAAAAACTTGTTTTTTCCATTTTACCAAAATAAAATATATAGGGTTACCCCCCAAAATTATCTTATCATAAATCAAGTCGACATTGGTATTTTTTATAAAGTCTCCGTCAGGGTTTTTATTCAGCATCAAATAATTTATTTCTCATCATATTCATCAAAATAATTATCAAACTCTATTTGATAAGGTAAATCAATTTGCTCCTCTCTCTCCATGCATAAATTCTGTACTAGTATTTCATAATCTCTATTCAACTTAAATATTTCTGTTTCTCTCTCACTAATTCTCTCATCACAATATTTCTCACACCATTTCACATTCTTATTCCATACAGAGGGCAACACAACATTACTACAACATCTGGCTTTACCAGAAACACATAAATAATTTCTTTGACATTTTAAAGACCTTTTGTCTTTTACAAAAACTAACGAGGAACCTTTGTCCTCCAACAATACTGGTGAAGCATTTTCTTCACCCACAACCACATCACGGGAAAATTCTACCCTCTGTACACTCTCTTCATTTAAACTACCTCTATACTCCCTCTCATTATGATCACTAAATACTCTCACGTCAACTACATTTCTATTCTCAATATCACTACTACTATCTCCTGTATCACTTTTTGATACCACATTTGATTCACATTTGTCTGCTTTATTGTCTATCACACACACACACACTCTCTCTTAACTCATCTGTTTCTCTTTTTATTTCTCTACATATTTCATTAATTCGCTTATCAATACTACACAATGAATTAGTTAATACGTCAAACTTAGCATCATTAGTGTCAAAACGTTTACTTAATTCACCGAATTTAATCTCATTAGTGTCAAAACGTTTGTTTATATCAATACTCATTACATCGAATTTAGTCTCAAATTTTTTCTTATTATTGGCTAAGCGATTATTTAAAGCATTTAATTTACTGTTCATCTCGCCCTTAAATTCATAAAAATTGTTTTCAAATTTATTACTTAACATTATATTTTGTTTTTCTAACATTAGTTGTATCATATTAACTATATCATTATTGTCATTTTGCTTGTTTTGGATAGGCGTTGAATGAATCTTAGCGCCTTCCATTGTTACTGATTCTGTTAGGCTTATTTGATTTATTACCGTTTCTGTTACTATTGGGTTTATTTGATTTTCAGTACTTGTACTAGTCAAGTCAACATTGCTGACTTTATCACTATTGTTTTCTATTTTCTATTGTTTATCTATACACAATTTTGTAAGCTTACTAACTACACTTACTAACTTACTAACAATCGCCCTCGCTCCCAAACAACCCTTCTGCAGTTTAATTAGGTCTGGCGAATGTAAGATGTACCTTATTCTCGCGTCACTGTTACGGGGGCCATTTGTAACTACTCACTTTTTTCACATCAATAATTAATTCTTACCTTTAAGTTCGGGTCCAGAGTTGTACAGACGAAAACAGCTGCAGAAGGGATTATTTGGGATGAACGGTATTCATATACATACACAATTTATGTTAAAACAAATACTTCTAGTTTATTAAACAAGTTACTTGTTTAGTTTTGGTTTACTTTGATGAAAATTCAAAAATACATGGAATCAATAACAAATAATATAGTATTATAAAATCACACTGATTAACTGGAATACCTCTTAAATCTAACCTCTTACGCCATATGAACCAATACGTTTTCTTTATTAGAGCTCATTAAATTATTAGTAGATAGTATTTGAATATTTTATTTGAAATCTTTAATTAAGGGTTAATTTGTACTTAACCAAATCCTGAGTTCTAGTTGTTTACACCATTACGCGTGGAAACTAAAGTTTACTCAATCACTTCGCACTTCACATTTATACCGTTATTGTACAGAATAGACTGATACGGTTTTCTTTTGTTTTAATTAAAGTTAATTTAAGTGGTTCACTGGTTCCACATTATGAATATGAAAAAGTCGGCCGACGTAACTTTACTTGCCCTTGGATGTTGTTGTAGACTGGCCACGCGTTACACTGTTTATACTGTTTTATACAGGTTTTGTTTCTGTAATACTCTTTAGTATATTAATATTTGAATGGATAGGCCGCCTAATAATTACGGCCTATCCTACACCCGAGGCCACCATTTTATTTTAATAAACTGCACTGTATGCTGCTGCTGGCTGTCTACTGTACCCTTTCTGATGACAAACTGCATACTGTTTCACAAGGACTGCTGCTTACTGGGCGGTTACGCAATACGTCTGGACTGTTGTTTAGACTAACAGTGTATGTTATACTGGGGCTCCTCACAGGTGAAGTCTGACAATTTGAAAAGTGACTGAATTGATGCAATATAAAATTAAAACTATGGGATCACACATTTCTGTACCGTTACAGGTTCATTTGATGCCCATTTATGCAGCGTGAGACCGTATTGACTCAACAACGTACCTAAGTCAGATTTCAACTTGGTCAGATCAGAAATGTTGTCTGCTCCAGTTAACAAATCGTCAACATAGAAATCATTGATTATAGCTGACGCTGCGTCAGGAAAAGAAGCTTGATGATCCTTACCAATTTGATTAAGACAACGAGTAGCCAAAAACGAAGCACTAGCAGTGCCGTATGTTACAGTGGGTAATACAAAGTGTTTAAACTGTTCGAGGGGAGAGTCGCGCCACAGAATACGTTGATAATGACAATCCTTCTCAGCTACCAAAATTTGTCGATACATCTTCTCGATGTCGGCAATGAGAACATAGTTATGCATATGAAATCGCAAAAGAATAGAAAAAAGGTCTTGTTGAACGTTCGGGCCTACCAACAAGATGTCATTGAGAGAAAGACCATTGGTAGCTTTGGACGAACCGTCAAAGACGACGCAAAGTTTTGTCGTAGAACTAGAATGCTTAAAGACGGCATGGTTTGGCAGATAGTAGGTATTTGAAACCCCAGAATTGATAGAGCAATTGTCGATAAGCGTCATGTGGCCAAGATCCTTATACTCCTGAATAAAGTTTGCGTAGTCGCGCGCAAGCTTAGAATCGCGCATGAGCCGGCGTTCTAAACTCAAGAATCTTGCTTCAGCGGTAGCATAGGACTCACCCAACTGTGGATTGTCTGACTTAAATGGTAGCGAAACAACGAACCTACCCTCTTGATTGCGATGAGTAGACCTAACGAAATGCTCCTCACAAGGTGACTCGTTATTAATAGGTACATTATCAGGGATAGTTTCTGTCTCCCAAAATTTTTCGAGAGACTCCAGAATTTGACCGTCGTTGTTCCTAGCTAGGAACGAAACAGCAGGACCCTTGGGCAGCGAAATAGCGGCAGTGTTTGGGCAGATTGCCTGCAAGAATGTAGCCTAACTTTGTTTCCTGTATAATAGGAAAATGAGAACCGCGGACGTATTTGTTAGCTAAGATTAAATCTAGGTAGAATTGCGCTCCTAACAGTATGTCGATTTCGGATGAGATGTTGAAATTTGGGTCAGCAAGAAAAATGTTATCTGGAATGTTAAATTGATTTATGTCAAAAGATTGTGCTGGCAGTTTATGGGTTAATGCAGATAAGACAGCACATTTTGCCTCGAAGCTAAATCTTTGATAACGAGAGATAATGCGTATAGACACGAGATTAGTGGCATAACACGCGGTATTATTTATACCTGTAATCGGTATGTTGGATTTAGTCAAGTTAAGCCGTAGTTTCTTGGCAAATGATTGCATACAAAAATTTATTTGTGAACCCGCATCCAAAAGAACTCTTGCGGTCTGTCTGTTGCCAGCCTGGTCAATGACAAACACAATTTTGCTGTTGATAAAAGAATATTATTTGTGGATTGTAATTTGAGTGAACAATAATTACTGCTGCTGGCAGAGACTGGCTTCAGCACATTGTTTATGTGCAACAATGTATGGTGTCGTTTTGAGCAGATCTTACATGATTGTTTAATCTTACAATTAGATGAGAAATGATCTGGTCTTAGACAATTAGTACAGCATTTATGATTTAATATGAATTGTCCTCGTTCTGATGTGCTTAGTGCACGAAATTTATCACACATGTAAATTGGATGATTACATTTACAGCATAAACATGAATAATTATTTGACGCTGAATGATAACTTTTAAATGCCGTACTGCCAGCAGCATTTTGTGATTTATGTTTGTCAGATTTATTATTGAATCTTAAACTTAGCTTGTTGAGTCGCTGTCCGGCATCGATAGGCAGTGTATTTTCTAACAGCTGTCTACGTGCGTTTAAAAACTGAGTGAAACCTTGAAAGTTAGGAAGATTATCAGGGTCTATAGACTCCTTCCATAATTTAAAAGTAGTATGGTCAAGTTTCGCTGACAATAATTGTACAGTGATAAGCTCGAATGAATCCACTGACAGTTGCATGGCCGCCAGTGAATTAACGGAAGACGTTATCGTATTTATGAATTCTGCCAAACTTTGGACAGAGTCCTTTATTGTTGACTTTACTTCAAGTAAATTTTGAATATAGTACTTTGCTAGTATGAATTTATTGTCATATCTAGTGGACAGCAAACTCAACGCTATCGAGTAATTTTCATTACAGATAGGTAATGATTTAATTAAATCTAGCGGCTCATTTTTCAGAGATGAATACAAATAGTGTAATTTCTGCACTGACGTTAAATCAGATCTGGCATGCACCAAGTCCAAAAATATTGAGTAGAAATGCTGCCATTCTAAGATATTGCCTGTGAAGCAGGGCAAACTTATTGGTTTTAGTTGCGTATTGCTTGTCAATACGGGAGATACAGTCTGAACGTTAAAAGTTTCTATAAGTTGTAAGATATTAGCTTCTGTCGAGTATAATAGCTCTTCGACCTCAACTCGGTCTTCTTGAGCAGCGTTTATGTCTTTTGAAATAAGCTCAATTTCGGACTGTACCTCATCGTATTTTGTTGCCAAGCTTTTTAGACTTTCAAGTCTGACTGTTAAGAAATGTTTGGTATTAGTGTTCTTGTCAAAGTTACTGATAGCCAAATTAATACGCACTATGGCAGACTTTAAGCCACCTCTCTTTCTGACCAACACTTTGAGGCCTTCTTCAGCCATTGTACGCACCTGATAATGATGTGGTACCTGGTGTGCGACGTCCCGAAGCGTCGAGGCCATGGAGAAGATGGCCAACTCACAGACCGGAGAGATGACTGCTTACACTGGAGTACCGACGCTAGCACATGGATGATCTTGCAGTGATATCGTGAGGAGGCTCAAAGGCGACGAAAGAAATGCTGGTTGAGTCACGGCACGGTCGGATCAGCGAATATGCTGAGTCGCCTGTGATGGCCAGAAATTGGGGCAGAAGAATAATGAAAGGGTGAATAGCGAATCCAGGCACGGAGCGACCAAAAATGTGTTTAGATCCGATCCGAGTGGACCAAAAAAAAAAAGTTTATTAAGAAGAATGTTGATCGGTCATGTTAGGACCAAATAAATGTTAAGTTGAGCTGCGGCCATTAAGACCACGTAAAAATGTATTGTATGTCAGCGCATGCCCCTTTTTATAGAAAGAATGAAACTTGGTGTATTATCGCCAGGATGCAAAATGATAAAGATAGTGGACTGTATAAGTAGATTTATTAAGTTACCCAATATTACACTCAAATCATTGTAGTGAGGTTGGCTAATGCTGAAGATTAAATTTTGAGAAGTGATTCGGAAATGAAATTACATTTGATGCGGCACAAATGTGTGCTTTAGCTACATCAAAACGTGGTGGCCTAAGGCCTAAATTATTGTCGTATGATGAATTGTATGAATGGAGGCGCGAGTACGCGACACTCGAATTACGTGAGAACAAGTATTAGCAATGTATTGCTAGCATATTGCAAGTATGCAATGTATATAATGTTGTAAGGCCTAAAGCCTAAATAATTAAATATCACTATAGTATTGACGACTCGGAACACTAAGTTTTTTATAAGTAAAAACGTAAAGTTTTACCTTACAGCCTAAACCGGCTTTCACCTTTAGAAGGCTTCATCAGAGGAAGCGTTATTACGTTTTTACTTATAAAAAACTTAGTGTTCCGAGTCGTCAATACTATAGTGATATTTAGTTAAGTAACGGACACGTCATGGACAACGAAATCCAAGAACCTAAATAATTGTCGCGACAACAAGAAATGAAAATGACAGTCAGGCAGCAAACGTGAGAACGTCCACTGCCGGCCAAGGCTCGTCGTACTGTGGTTGTTATAAAAACGAGATAAGAACGATTCAGCAAGCATACAGATTAGCCAACCTACAAATACGAAAATTACCATACTACTGTCCAGTAGTACTGTATTGACTTGAACCAAACAGGCTCCACTATCAGTTTTTGATAGTGTACCATAGACTAGTGAGTGCAATGCTGTATGCTTCTGCATTGTGATCTGTTAGTGGGACAGCAAGTTTACCAAAAGAATGCTGTGATCATGATTTTCCTAAATAAATGGATTTTACATAAATACATTCTTAGACTGCTGTTAATTTTTTCATGTGCAGTCCAAGACCCAAATCTCTTCTGTCATGATGTGGTTGAAGAATGCATTACCACCACTGCGTACTATTCCAAAAATTACAGAGCACACTCCTCCAATTAACTTGTGAACATTCATGGAATCCATTTGGTACAAATCTTTCTGTATTGGAGTTAAACGGTATTAGTTTCATACACGGCAGAATATGAAACTTGTAGAAAGCCATGTGAAGCTCATCGGTAGTGAATCAACTATTTTTGCAAATGTGGACATTGATAACTGGTTGATAAGTAATCAGTAACATTAGACAGGCATCCAGATTTGTTCAAATCTCATTTACATTTGTTCTTCCTGTATTAAACAATAGACACTAGGACACTACTTAATGCAAATTTCCATTGTCTGTACACTTTCAAAAACTGTGTGATGGATTTTGGAAGGTAAGATGTCTTTAGCATTCAAAAATCAAATCACCAAACACATCTCACAATCAGCAGGATTACTGATAGACAAACTATACAAAACCATACAAATCATTACAAAAAAAAAACCCACAGTACAGGTCGGATGCACAAACAGCCCTTACTTTTAAAATCCTCTAAAATCTAAGACTCAAGATGACTTTGTATCAGATAGTGAAAACATCATGTTTTGCTAAGATGTGCTAATATTTAAGATGTGAAAGATACATAATTCTCATTAATGAGACTCTTAAAGTAAAAAATTAATATCTAATGTATCCAGAGTTACAGTATACTTGACTTGTCTGGAAAGAATTTCATTGCAATGCAAGTGATTATTATTGCATTGGCAACACTACAATTATCATTAGTTGCTACTGATTCCTTATATTCAGCAATGGAATAGATATTGCTTGATTAGTTTATTACATGTTGTGAAAATGACAGCATTGATTCAGAATCCTGCCAAATGTGAAGTTTGTTTTGTGATTTTTTTTATGCAAAAGGGAAATGCTTGCTGGAAATTCATAGACAAATCACAGCTGCTTCTGGTGACATGACTCGACAAAATGTCTCTAATGGTGCTGTGAATTCTCAGAAGAAAGGACTGATGTTGATGATTAACAACATATTTGAGAGGCCACATTTGATGTCTCATGACATTTTCCAAAAAGTTGAGGAAATTTTAAGATTTTCAGTTGAGAAAAAAGTTTATCAGATTTTAACAATAACAACTAACAATAAGAGAATTACATAAATGATTACTGAAGTATCTAATACTATAGTCATGAAACTGTGAAGACAAAATTAGGTTATAAAAAATTGTGTGCTTATTCGGTACGCAAAATATTAACAGACAAGTACAAGAAAAAAACCATTGGGTTCTGTGCTCATGTTTATTACACATTATACAGAGAAAGTTGAAAAGTTCGTGGACTTTATTGTAATTGGGCGTGAAACCTAGGTGTATCGCCATACTTTTGGATGGAAGTTACAATCTTTGCAATAATACCATACAAATTCCCCCAAAAATAAATCGTTTAAAACTTAAATTTCACATAAATGTCAGCCAAAAAAATGTGTTCTGGCTGACTTCATGCCTGGAGGGGAACAGTTACTATCATACTGTCAGACAATGAGACATCTTCAACGGGCTAGTCAAAGCAAAAGGAGGGGAATGCTGACACATGGTGTTTGCCTGCTCCATGACAGTGCTCAGCCCCATACCGCTTGTATCACCTCTGCACTGGTCAGCAGTTGGAAATGGATCATCTGCTGCACAGCCCAGACCTTGCACCCAGTGTTTTTATTTATTCCTTTATATAAAAAATGTCTGGCAAAAAAAAAAATAAATAAAAGACAATGACAAGGTTAAAAATGAGGTCACGGCATGGCTTAAAGGACAGGGAAGAGACTTTAAAGTTGTGTGGACATAAAAGTCGGTCAGTCTCCAGGCTTAATAGGTGCTTGGATAATGGCAATGCTTATGTTGAAAAATAAGTACAATGGAACACGTTTAACACGAAATGATGGGGACCAGCAGTTTTTTTCGTGTTAAACGATATTTTGTGTTAACCGAATTTCATGTTAACAGACAAAAAGTGAAACTAAATGAGATACAGTAGTACTGTACTGTAAATGGTCAAATACTGAAGAGATCACTTACTGAATTGTGTAGTAAAGTAAATCAATAAAGAATATTCAAAAGGTACTTACATATGAACGTTTTATTTATCCTCCTGGATTATTATATAATAATTAATTTTTCTTAAAATGTAAAGTTATTGTAGTGACAGTGTTCAATTCTTTTTAAAATAGTCCATTATTTTCTTTTGTACAGAATTCTGCACTACTTGATTTTCAATAAATTGTTCTAGTTTATCGACGTGCTCAAACATTTCACCTTCCAAGTTGGCTTCTCAAAATCGACGAACACGTCGATGCAAAGAAAGCATATCGGTAGTGGTAGGAACTCCTGTCATATCATTTTCCGTGTCAAGTTCGTCGGCACTCTCATCATTTTCACAGTTTTCAGATTGCACTATTTCTACGATATCACTGTCTGTTAATACAGGAGCCATAGTTACGTTCTTGTCGACAGACATGTACTCATTTAGAGAAACTGAAACATTTAATGATGATGATACACGATTAAACATTTCAGACAGGGTAGGCCCAATTTCATTTTCTTCGCATTCGGTTTGTTTAATCTCTGAATTCAAAATGAATCGAGCATGAGTGAAACAATTTTCAATAGTTTTAAGTGTCATTTTTCTAACGAAACTAGCCTTCGGTAAATATTGTAGACATCATCCATGCTTGTTTGTTACCTGTATATTCTACTGGTAACTTTTTAACATTTTTAAAAGAGCAAGGCTTTAAGCTTTTACCTATAATAAGTAACGGAAGTTTTTCTGACCCTCAGCATTGCAACCTACCATCACTGTCACTCTCTCTTTGGACTTTTTACTGCCAGAGCATTATTCACTTTTAAATGAAAGTATTTTATCGGGCATGCAACGGAAAAATAGTCCTGTTTTATTCACCCCTTTGAAAATATCTTTTCGTGGGCAGTCTTTTAAAATTGCAGGTAGCGTAGATTGCAACCAAGATGATGTCATTTCTTGTGATACCTCTCTTGACACGCCACAGATGTTTTTATACATTATACCGTTTCGTTTTTTTGAATCTTTCTAGCCAGCCACTGCTTCCAGTGAAATCCAAGTTCATCTGTTCAGCAAAAACGTTTGCTTTCTCCATTAGCAATGGTCCAGTAATAGGAGCATCTTGTGATCTCACTTGCTTAAACCAAACAAGAAGAGCAGCTTCCAAGTTTTCATGGTTAACCTTACAGAAACATTTTCTATCTGGTTCAAACTTGCTCGACTCATACAGCTCTAAAATTTTATCTCTGTCTTTTATTATGGTAGATAATGTTGAGTTTGGTATACCGAATTTTTTACAGATCTCTGTTTTAGATAGAATACCCTCGTTAACAGCTTGAAGGAGGTCAGTTTTCATCTTTAATGATATGGAATTTTGTTTACGCACTTTCTTCTCCATTTTTTACACTTGTGACATTGTAAAAACGAAATTTACAGAATCATAACCTCACTTAGCACCTGCATGTACTGTACACATAGGCCAAACGTCACTTAATACTGTACTGAAGACCGTAAAAGACTAAAAATAAAGGCATAAACAGCTACTGTAAATCTTACAGCTGCGTAAATTTTTTCATAAAAACGTTATCTCTACCGTACTGCAAACACCACCACACGACAGAATACTGTAAGTGGACTGAACTCACTAACAGACGTTTAATGAAGAAATTTGTGTTAGTGGTTGAAATCACAATAAGAATGATCAATATTGCACACCACTATATAAAAATTATTCCGATTAGCGCTTTCAAGCTTCACAGCTCATCGTCAGATCAGGAATAGGCAGAAAATATGTAATACCCAACCCTTCACCCCTCTCCAACACCCTGCTCACCCACAACAAACTAAAAATTAATGACCCTTCCCCACCCCCTAAACTCTGTCTCACCATCTGTACAGTTACATATTTTTCTAGTAAATTCCTTGTGTGTGTGTGTGTGTGTGTGTGTGTGTGTGTGTGTGTGTGTGTGTGTGTGTGTGTGTGTGTGTGTGTGTGTGTGTGTGTGTGTGTGTGTGTGTGTGTGTGTGTGTGTGTGTGTGTGTGTGTGTGTGTGCATCCCTTCAAACTACCCTTTTCCTCTCCACACACGTGGGTCAGTCACACACCCTTATTTTAAAACAACCAATTAGTACTATGAAATATAATTCTTAATCTTATCTATCTGCCCTCTCTCATTTACTTCTTAATCATGTTATAAAATATTTCTTCATTATCAAATTTAATTTTAATATTAATTAAATTGTCTAACCCTTTTTCTCTTTCTTTCAATATTTCTAACTCCTCTCTAAGCTTCCTTTCAACTGTGTTATTTACTACTTTTACAATTTCGTATTCTTCCAAAGGATTAACAAACTTGTGGTTGTCTTCTATGAAATGTCTTGCATATAACGAATTGGTTGTTCTATTACCTTCTCCACGTTTGTGGTCAGACAACCTGCATGCGAATTTTCGTCCTGTCTCCCCTAGGTACACTTTGTTGCAGTCTTTACATTTTAATTTCTAAATTCCGCTTTTCTGTAATACTGGAATTTTTTCTATATTCTTATTCCTTATCTTATCAAATACCGTTTCACATTTTTTAATAGCTATATCTACTCCATATTTATTAAAACATTTTATAATTTTTCTAGTATGTGAACCTATGTATGTCAATGACCCTGCATAATTCTTTTGTTCTGGTTCTATTTTAGCTTTTTGTATGTTGACCCTTTTCATAACTTTATCCACTATGTTGGTGCTATAATTATTATTCCTTACAATTCCCTTTATCGTTTTTAACTCCCTATCTTTTGATTCGGTCTCTTTTAAACACTTCTGAGCTCTGTAACAAAAGGAATTGATTGCCGCCATTTTATATCTGTATGGGTGGTACGACTCTCTTGGTATAATTATATCAGAATACGACTCTTTCCTAAATATCCCAAACTGTAGTTTCTCATTATCTTTAATTTCTATGTTTAAATCTAAGTAATTTATTTGCTTACCTCCTATCTCTTCCTTAAATTGTAAGTTTTTATCCTTATTATTTACCTCCTTTATAAACTCATGCACTTCTTCTATGCTTCCTTCCCAAACTACTAATACATCATCAACAAAGACCATAATTTTATATTGTCTTTATACTTAGTGGAAGTTATTAATTGCTTTTCATAATCATTCATGTATATTTCAGCAAGAATAGGGGATAATGAAGACCCCATAGGTATTGGTTGTTTTAAAATAAGGGTGTGTGACTGACCCACGTGTGTGGAGAGGAAGAGGGTAGTTTGAAGGGATGCACACACACACACACACACACACACACACACACACACTGAAACACAAGGAATTTACTAGAAAAATATGTAACTGTACAGATGGTGAGACAGAGTTTAGGGGGTGGGGAAGGGTCATTAATTTTTAGTTTGTTGTGGGTGAGCAGGGTGGGGGAGAGGGGTGAAGGGTTGGGTATTACATATTTTCTGCCTATTCCTGATCTGACGATGAGCTGTGAAGCTTGAAAGCGCTAATCGGAATAATTTTTATATAGTGGTGTGCAATATTGATCATTCTGATTGTGATTTCAACCACTAACACAAATTTCTTCATTAAACGTCTGTTAAGATGTGCAATCGACTACAGGTAATGGACAACAACAATGAGGTAATAAACGACAACAATAAGGTAAGTAAAGTTTTTAAATATCTTAAGTTAAAAGTTAAAATGAAGAGGGTTTTAAGTAAAATATGGTTTAATAAACAATGTCTGGATAATAATGTCATCCCAAAGTACGCTCAAGTTAAAATTAAAAATAAGAACAGTGTAGCCAAAAAAGTAAAAGAACAAAGCGAGAAGTTGTGGATAAAACTGGAAATAAGGTCACTCTACGGCTTAATCAATAGATATAATAGGGAATTATATGACAGACACATAGAATTATTAAGAATATACTCGTATGTAGAGTTAGAAGAAATATTATATAATTTTGGTTTGGGGTACATAGAAAAGAAATTGGAAAAGAAAAATAAAAAAATGGTAGATAAGTTAAATAAATTAATAAGAAAGAACGAAGTAAAAAAGGAACACCTCTCTAAGAATAACTATGAAAAAAGAGTAATAAACCTTACAGAGGTAAATTTCAATACGGAAGAAAAAGAAATGTTAGCGAAAGGCTTAAAATACGCACCGCCACCAGAATTAAATCAAGAAAAAACTATTATTGAATGCGAAAGCATAATACAAAAACTAGGAAATGAAAATGATAAAAAAAGAATAAGGTGGGAAGTAGGGAATGTAGTAGATAAAATATTTAAGAAAAGTTTGTATAATTCAAAGAATGAACAAAAAATCAAAGCAACTGTAACTAAACTAAAGAATAAAATAAAGAAGAATGATATTATAGTTACGAAGGCGGATAAAGGAAATACAATGGTACTAATGAGAAAGGAAGAATACATAAAGAAAACGGAAGAATTTATAAGGGAAGGACCATACGAGGAAATAAAGTATGATTATACAAGTAAGTACCAGTCAAGGATAAAACAAATGATGAAACAGATAACATTTATAGAAGAAAATAAGAAAAAGTATTTATTGGCAAGTAATCCAACAGCACCAACTTTTAAAAGTCAGGTTAAGATACATAAAGAAGGAAAACCAATTAGACCGATTGTTTCTTTTATTAATGCACCTATTTATAAACTATCAAAGGAAGTTAGCAGAGTACTGAAAGAGAAATATGAATTTGGGACAAAATACAACATAGAGAATAATATAAAATTGATAGAAAAATTAGAAAATATTAGCATTAATGTAAATACAAAATTGATATCACTGGATGTTAAGGACATGTTTACTAATATCACAGTAAATAAAGTTATTAAGTTAATAAACGATAATAATATGGGAGAATACAGGTATAAAAAGCAGTTGATGAAAGTAATTAAAGAATGTGTAAATCAGAACTATTTTAGGTTTAATAACAAGTTTTATATACAGAAAAAAGGTTTACCTATGGGGTCTTCATTATCCCCTATTCTTGCTGAAATATACATGAATGATTTTGAAAAGCAATTAATAACTTCCACTAAGTATAAAGACAATATAAAATTATGGTCTAGATACGTTGATGATGTATTAGTAGTTTCGGAAGGAAGCATAGAAGAAGTGCATGAGTTTATAAAGGAGGTAAATAATAAGGATAAAAACTTACAATTTAAGGAAGAGATAGGAGGTAAGCAAATAAATTACTTAGATTTAAACATAGAAATTAAAGATAATGAGAAACTACAGTTTGGGATATTTAGGAAAGAGTCGTATTCTGATATAATTATACCAAGAGAGTCGTACCACCCATACAGATATAAAATGGCGGCAATCAATTCCTTTTGTTACAGAGCTCAGAAGTGTTTAAAAGAGACCGAATCAAAAGATAGGGAGTTAAAAACGATAAAGGGAATTGTAAGGAATAATAATTATAGCACCAACATAGTGGATAAAGTTATGAAAAGGGTCAACATACAAAAAGCTAAAATAGAACCAGAACAAAAGAATTATGCAGGGTCATTGACATACATAGGTTCACATACTAGAAAAATTATAAAATGTTTTAATAAATATGGAGTAGATATAGCTATTAAAAAATGTGAAACGGTATTTGATAAGATAAGGAATAAGAATATAGAAAAAATTCCAGTATTACAGAAAAGCGGAATTTATAAATTAAAATGTAAAGACTGCAACAAAGTGTACCTAGGGGAGACAGGACGAAAATTCGCATGCAGGTTGTCTGACTACAAACGTGGAGAAGGTAATAGAACAACCAATTCGTTATATGCAAGACATTTCATAGAAGACAACCACAAGTTTGTTAATCCTTTGGAAGAATACGAAATTGTAAAAGTAGTAAATAACACAGTTGAAAGAAGCTTAGAGAGGAGTTAGAAATATTGAAAGAAAGAGAAAAAGGGTTAGACAATTTAATTAATATTAAAATTAAATTTGATAATGAAGAAATATTTTATAACATGATTAAGAAGTAAATGAGAGAGGGCAGATAGATGAGATTAAGAATTATATTTCATAGTACTAATTGGTTGTTTTAAAATAAGGGTGTGTGACTGACCCACGTGTGTGGAGAGGAAGAGGGTAGTTTGAAGGGATGCACACACACACACACACACACACACTGAAACACAAGGAATTTACTAGACAAATATGTAACTGTACAGATGGTGAGACAGAGTTTAGGGGGTGGGGAAGGGTCATTAATTTTTAGTTTGTTGTGGGTGAGCAGGGTGGGGGAGAGGGGTGAAGGGTTGGGTATTACATATTTTCTGCCTATTCCTGATCTGATGATGAGCTGTGAAGCTTGAAAGCGCTAATCGGAATAATCTTTATATAGTGGTGTGCAATATTGATCATTCTGATGGTGAACTCACTAACTTCGCAACAAACTGCACCCTGTAATGTAACGGAATGGCAGTGTATTCAGGGACAATGAACAACACATTTGGTACGGAGGTAAACAACTTGGTACTATACTGTATATAATAGCAGGTATAAAGACGTTACATATCAAGCAGATGTTTATTCTTTACACCTACACGTAGCACAGATTGCTTTATATTGGGACATTGTAAACACATTTCAGGGCATCCATGTATGGATTTATTTATTATGCAGCTAATGAAAAGCCAGCCAAAATTTTGTGTTAAGCGATATTTTGTAGATTAAACCTTCGTGTTAACCGTAAAAACTGTAACTGAAAAATACATACACCAATCGGGACCTGAGTCACATTTCGTGTAAACTGATATTTCATGTTAAACGTGTTCCACTGTATATATGTGTCTAAGTAACTTTGGGGTAAAAAATTGTAAATAAATATTTTAACAAACTTTAAGGCTCTTGGAGCCTCCAGGTGGTCTAATGGCTAGCACGAGCGATTCGTGTGTGCGTGGTCCTGGGTTCAATTCCCAGCTGAGGCTCCATACCGCATAAACTCAGTGTCTTGAGGCAGAACTGAGTAGCTGACTGAGATAACAGTAGCGCTTCCTGGCTGTGAATACTGCAACTAAACGCTGGCGATACGTTGTAGTAGCCATGCAACCATCCACTAAACACAAAAGGTGCCCAGTATGCCTTGCTTCTTTATGACTGTTGAGCAGAGGTTTATTTTATTAAGGCTCTATTTTTCTCAGAATATACCAGCAGTGTTGTTACAACTAAATATTGTTCTATGTTACAGGTTGCATCAAAATGTGATGGCTTCATGGTATACGGACCACTTGTTGAAAATGGTTATGCTTGCTGCTACAATCCCCGTCCAGATGACATTAATTTTGGTACATCAGCATTTGTATCTTCTTCAGAAACAAATGCAAAAAATTTTTGTTCTGCTTTAGAAAATTCATTAATGGATATGCATGATATACTTGTATTCACCCCAGTTGCAAAACTATAAATACATACTTCATTATAATAAATAATAATATATAATATAATGAATGCGTAATAAATTATATTTTTATAATGTCCTTGAAATATCTGATTTAATATCTTCTGTACAAAGTAATATTTAGGCCTACACATGGATGGACATGTATTTATGGCAGATCAAAAATACAAAATAGTGATTATGAAATTTGACAGTGCCTTATTATTATTATTTACTATTTACTTATAATGAACATGTATAAAAAACTTCAGGGAAAGCCAAAAATGTATCATCTGTGTGAGATAAGATAATGTTTTGATAAATACACACACAATCAATTGTTTGATATACTAACTGGTAACTTACATCTACTCTAGTTACAAAATTGTTCTTTACATAAGTAAACAAATCATATGTGTATAAAAAAGTGTACTGCTTTGTGTGTGAGTAAGATCATATTCTGTAACTACGTACATAACATGTTGACATACATCCAGTTTCACGTAAACTGTAAAAACATTTATAACTATAAATATTAAATTATTTTGCTAAACATTATGCCGCTGATTTGTTATAATATTATTATATACATCCACCAAAATCAGTAAAGTTTCAATTTTTTAAATTATTGAATTAGGCCTTTTCGAAAATATTATAATTTCATCATCAGTTCACACTATAAAATGTTGTTATTTATGTCTATTATATGTCACTGCACTTCATATTGAATCTTCCACTGCCATCATTATTTGGTGTAACCAAGCAAGTCATATATTGAAATAGTTGATCATTTTTGAATATTGTCTGCTTATTCATTAATTTGTTATATTTTTTATGTAGGTATATATATAATTTTTCTAACTGTATAATGTCATTTTTATTATTATTTACTTCTACTATTTCCATATTGTTGGTTATATCTGTTATACTATGATTCATATCAATAAGGTGATCTGCTATATTGGAGATTCCCATTTTTTTATTATTAAAGGCTCTGATATGTTCCATAAATCTCTGTTTGAAATTTCTATATGTTCTACCGATGTATATGTTGTCACAATCATTACACAATAACGAAAAGATAACGAAATAATTACTAATGTATATAGAAAGGAAACAAATAATAATACAACAATACACAAAGATTCATCACATCCTTGGATACACAAGATAAATATATATAATAATATGATTAATAGAGCATACAAATACATAAATAACGAAGAGAAATTATATCAGGAACTGAACATCATAAAAGAAATAGCAATAGAAAATGGATATGACAGTAAATTTATAAACAAATTAAATAAAAAGTACAAAGAAAAAAACAATATTAAACAACAGAACAACATTAAGCAGTATAAATACAGGCAGAAAAGTAGAAAATATAAAATACCTAACTTACAAATACACATATAGAGATCTCCAATACATTATAAAGAATACAAAATTGGATAAACATAAATATAAATATGCATACAAACCAAATAAAAGTATATACAACATAATAATAAATAGAAAAGACTATGATATATACAAATTAAGTGGAATATACAAAATAAAGTGTAATGATTGTGACTACATATACATCGGTAGAACATATAGAAATTTCAAACAGAGATTTATGGAACATATCAGAGCTTTTAATAATAATAAAATGGCAATCTCCAATATAGCAGATCACCTTATTGATATGAATCATAGTATAACAGATATAACCAACAATATGGAAATAGTAGAAGTAAATAATAATAAAAATGACATTATACAGTTAGAAAAATTATATATTATAACGATTCATATTAGCGTCCTAACTGAGCGTTATATGAAGTGTCTGACGGAGGGAGTAGAGCAGCGTAAGCAAGAGAGAGAGCGTATAATCGCAGCCATCTCGCTCTAACCACGTCACCGCGACATCAGAAACCAGTACAAACATGTAATTTTACTCAAAGCAAATTATCAGTTCAACCTGCGATAACTTCAAAAGTTATAAATATACGGCAATTCTGAAAACAGCATTGTATTCAGCAAGAAAAGCTTTATAAGTAGCAGCAATCTCAGTTAATATAATTAACAATTGAAGAAGTTATACGGATGACGCATGCCAACAGGAATAATGAGAGAATTATACTACAGTTGTCTTGATTGTTCATCTCTTCTTTCACAGCACTATCACTTTACTATAAATGAACTTTATCTTGTGAAAAACTTACTTTTTTCGTCGGACGCGTTTTGGCTTAAGTATCCGCCTTCTTCAGCTTTTTGGTCAGACTGCCATTATTTCGTAACGGTTTTTGTGTGGAAGGTGTAGTGGGGGTGGTGTGTGGAGGAAGGGGATTGGTGCAGGGATTCAACTTGATGTTTGTTTTTTGTAAAATTGTGTCAAAAAGTGTATGTGATTTATATTGTAATTGATCGTTGAGTATGTTGTTTGGTTGTGTTGTAAACAACATCAATTATACTACGTAGGGATTAGGTGTTTTCACACACACACAGATAAAGACCTAAGCAACAATATTCTGTGGTCAGATATTTGAAAACACATTTTTCAAATACCGGTAATCAATCGATTTGCAAACACAGGAAGTACGATTTTAACTAGAAATTCTCTGCCATTTCAAACCTGTCAAGGGGTGTTTGGTCGACCTGTTCGAGATTGTCGAAACTGGAAAACGCATGATTTATTTGAACAACCAATCAGCATCCAGTATTTAAAACTGACGCCAACTCAAAGCGAGGGGTAGCATCACTCTTCGGTCGGATCTTCAATGCGCTAGACATGTATAATTTACGTACAGACATTTTTCAATCACGCAAAAGCATAATTTAAGCATCTAATTCGAGAAGTAGTCCGCAGTGAAGACGAACTAATACCGTTCAACAACTCTCGCTGCGTAAACAACATTAATTAATTAATTTATTAATCATCAGCCGTGAAGGACCTGTGCGACAGAAGGTTACAACATCTGTAATTGCCAGGGCATCTTCAACAGCATTGATCAACATCAATTCTTCTGTGCAAAACCATCAAAAGGAGGACCTCTACGGATTCCTATCTTCGGTCAACGCATCAAACAGTAAGAAATAGATTCATTGATCAATGAAATAAGCACTAAATAAATAATAAAAGCAATAAACAATTTTTAAAAGACACTAAGAAAATCACACTTTGTATTTTAATTATAAGATTAGCTCTAACATAGTATAGGAGTGTTGAATGGAAAGTGGGGTGTAGTATTGGACGTGCAAATTATTGCAGACCTGTTCTTTAGCACTGGTTTGGGAGATAGCAATCTCTTAATTAAACCAGATAAGAGCCATAGGTCGTTTGAACGTCTTAATCATTACTTTTCACACTCACTCAGTAATTATAAGTGTTAGGGTAGAAATAAGTCCTACCATTAGCCTAATCAAGTTTAAAAATAATTAATTAAAACGTTAATTAAAAATAATCAAACAAATATTAAAGTGTTATTTGTAACGATTCCCCTCGAATCCACAATCACTGAATGAATCCTGAGAAAGAGTGTCTCCATGCGCTGAGCTAAGCTGAAACCGTGTCATTTGTATCTGGGATTTGTTCTGGCGCCCAGGTAAAGTAATATTACGGGTAAGTAACAATTTATCTAACATTACAAATATTAGATAAAAGTGTTAGATGAAATAAGGCGTTGTAATATATACCTACATAAAAAATATAACAAATTAATGAATCAGCAGACAATATTCCAAAATGATCAACTATTTCAGTATATGACTTGCTTGGTTACACCAAATAATGATGGCAGTGGAAGATTCAATATGAAGTGCAGTGACATATAATAGACATAAATAACAACATTTTATAGTGTGAACTGATGATGAAATTATAATAATTTCGAAAAGGCCTTATTCAATAATTTAAAAAATTGAAACTTTACTGATTTTGGTGGATGTATATAATAATAAAAATATTAAATTATATTTCTTTTACGAATTTGCTAACTGCTATAAGAAAATATCACTATAATATTGACGACTCGGAACACAAAGCTCGGAACATCTACCCGGTGTATATAAACTAAATTGTTCAAATTGCAGTAAATTCTACATAGGCCAGACAGGACGTAGCTTCAAACAGAGATACATTGAACACACAAAAGCACTCCACACCACTACAGAATCTACCTTCGCAAACCACCTCATTGAAGCAAACCACACATATAAAAACATCGACAATAACATGAACATACTACACGTACACACAAAAGGCCGAAAACTAGACACTCTAGAACAATTAGAAATATACAAACACACAAAAACAAATAAAAACGACATCCTAAACGAACAGACACAATTCAAATCGCACGCATTATTCGAACACATCTCACCACACACACACAGCTTCAATCTTTCGAAACACTTTCTCGTCGCCAACAACATGACGAGCAGCGCTACTAATGACAGCCTCTGATGAAGCCTTCTATAGGTGAAAGCCGGTTTAGGCTGTAAGGTAAAACTTTACGTTTTTACTTATAAAAAACTTTGTGTTCCGAGTCGTCAATATTATAGTGATATTTAGTTAAGTAACGGACACGTCATGGACAACGAAATCCATGCTATAAGAAAATAGAAATAGTAAGGATGGCTGCTAATTTAAACAATAAGAAGTATTAAATTATACATCTTGACATGTTATGTACTCTTAGGTATGCTGAAACTGATATAACAGTAAGAAAAATAGAAGTTTTATGTGATACTTGTGGGTTCATATTTAAATGGGTGACAAAATATAGTGTGTGTAAACAGATTATAAGACTGATTTCTTTGCTTAGCATGACGTTTTCAGTATTTCTATTGCCAGAATATGTGTATACAAAATACTTGTAAATTACTCTCATCTGTTGTATTTATAACTGTCGGAAACAAAAATGGTTATATATGGTTTGCACAAATACCTCGCTAACAGCATTGTATATACATTTATTTTTATAGTAAAACTTCGATAATTTGTCACATTCATAAAACATGTTTTAAATGTCAAAAAAAAAAAGGCTTTGCCTGTTTCTTATTGTAAAACAGTGGTTTATGTAAACATTTTAATTGTATTAAGACAAAGCTGTACACTAAAACTAGTGGCTTTTCTTGTCAACCAAACAGCTAGGAATTTGTTATTCTGGGGGGGGGGGTTGATTTTTAACAACCAATGCAAGTAGACTTAGAAACGTATAAACATGATGATGCCTATCAGAGGAATATATGTGATTCCAAAACACTGCATAATGGTATTTTGTGGGAATATTAGTAGATTCAAAATTCCTTAAATAAATATGGTCATATATTGTGTAAAGAGTAATACTGATCACAGAGTACGAATATATAGAGAGGGGAAAGCCAATGTTAAAATTTTGACTGAAGTTTCTAGCGCTCCTGGTGACTGTGTTGCCCACTAAGTGGAGCTAAATGATAATGCAGTATGGTCACGTGACTCCAGTATACTGTATTATCCTCTGCTGAATAGGCGGGAAATCTAAAAAAGGAAATGCCGCTAGGCTTTATTTGAAATTACTCTTAAACGTTTAGTTTCATCAGACATATTTTCATGTCATTGTAATTACAGAAAAATGTTAAAAAAAAGAATAATTACAATGTTTCAAGGTAGACATGTAAAATGTCTAAAAACTTAAAAACATTTTAATCAAAATTTAGTAAGCAAATGCATGAAAAGTGAATTAAAAAATTAGAAAACTTACATTTACAAACCATTAATTGTACTAGTTACATCAACAAAGTAATTAGGTTTTTACAATTTTTAAGTACATGTGGCATCACAAAACATTCTGTGTATAAAACGTTCATAAAAATTTATCTTTTAATAAACACTTGTTTACAAAAAATTGAAAATGTCTTTACTTTGCTTTAATGAAAATACACTTTAATTGCCTTTGGTTTCAAGGATATTAATCATTTGTTTTTGAAAACCACTGTGCATTTTATTGACATAAGGTCACAAATAGTTTGATAAACACTTAGGTAAAAATCAAGGAAAAACAAATTTAAGTATTTTATTTTTATTTTTTACTCAAAAACATTTTAAATTACAAAAATACATACAGTGAGTAGAAATAACTAAGCAAATTTATAAAATATTACATAACACATAATAATTCAAATTCCAGTTCTACTAGTTACATACAAAAGTCAAACAAATCTACAAACACTTCACATTATGTACAAGACCTAACAGCTAATCACTACAGAACAATCTGAAATAATACAAATATATAAACGCAAACATTATTTTGAAATATTATACAAATGAACAGACTTGAAGTTTATTATAAAAAACTTACTCAATAAAAATTCACAAAACATGACTAACACATAATACATTCAAATTTCAGCTCTACCACTTATATGCAAAACTCAACACTAATCTACACACACTTCACATTATGTACAATACCTAACAGCTAATCACTACAGAACAATTTGAAATAATACAAATATATAAACCCAAACATTATTTTGAAATATTATACAAATGAACAGACTTGAAGTTTATTATAAAAAACTTACTCAATAAAAATTCACAGAACATGAAATAACGCATAATACATTCAAATTCCAGTTCTACTAGTTACATACAAAAGTCAAACAAATCTACAAACACTTCGCCAGAACAATTTGAAATAATACAAATATATAAACCCAAACATTATTTTGAAATATTATACAAATGAACAGACTTGAAGTTTATTATAAAAAACTTACTCAATAAAAATTCACAAAACATGACTAACACATAATACATTCAAATTTCAGTTTTACCACTTAGATGCAAAACTCAACACAAATCTATAAACACTGCACATTATGTACAAGACCTAACAGCTAAACACTACAGACAATTTGAAATTATATATATATATATATATATATATATATATAAACATTATTTTGAAATACAGAAATCATCAGACTAAGAAGTTTATTGGCAAAAGACCCAGAAAATATATTACAGCCTTTTTGAACCCTTTTCTCTCAAATGACTATAAGTTGATAGAGGGTACTGGGCAAGTTAATGTAGAGAAAGCCATAAAACTTACTATATTTATTGCCATCAAAATACGTGTACATACAAAAACTATACTGATTCGAAATAGTTCATTGTCACAGACACAGTGACATTATGGTTTACAGAGACATTATAGTTCACTAAACACGTAGTCAAAGAGAAATGCAAAAAAAAAAAGGAACCACTATCCTGTCCCTTTTTGTGTTTCTGTTGTGTATTTGTGTATAACTAGTGAAGTGGTTTGTGACAATATAAATTTCAACCAATGTTTTTCATATATGTTATTTTGAAGTCAGTGAATAGGGCGAGTTTGCCGAGTTCCCTAAACTTTTTGTATAATGCCTATAATTTATCATTCTTCCAGTCCCAATCATGATGAATTATCAAGGTTTTACATGTATAAATAACACTGAATTATTATGTTAGTTTATGCAATAATAGTTTTTTGTCTCTTTATTGTTGTTATGTATTTTTATAGTTTTTATTTGCTGTTATAGTGTACAACATTTAAAATAAATATTTTTTATGTCACTCATAGTGTTGCTATTTAATTTAGTTATATATACCTACAGTAGTGTAATACTTCTCAGCTACTGTATTTGTCCCTTCAGTACACAGTTGCACTTATATTATTCAGCTGTAAAGAAGTACACTTAAAAACTGCCATATTAAAAAGATGCAGAAATTTAGCCCCAACACATATAACAGTTAAATATTGTTAAATAACTAATTTACTACCGTTCAGGATTGGATTTTCATGTGGTTGTGTTATTGTTTTGGTTATTGTGTCCGATCTAATTCGAACCTCTTCTGTTCGTGCTTCAATTCTAATTTATTATTTTGTTAATTTTGTAATTTATCTTATTGATAATTTTTATTTATTTTTTAACTATGTCACTAATGGTAAGAGTATAATTATGCTGAACTCGAGTCGTATTGAAACACTCCTCCCGTAACCTTCATCACTTGAAGTTGTTGTACTAATTAATTCTGTTATGGTTATAAACCATTAGGTTGTTGAGAAAACTAAGTACTTAATGTCTGGTTTATCCTCCAAGGGTTATAACATTATTCATTTAGTCATAGTCCTTGAAGATTCATGAAACGGTTGTAAATTTAAAACTCTTCAAGTCAGCGGGTCATGGAAGTTGCCAATTAACCCAGATGTAAACATAACCTAAGCTCCAACCACTAATAACTCGTTAACTGCATGAAATAAATGCGTGCTTCATTAATTGGGTTCAAATGTTTTTTATTCATCATAAGATGTAGTATTAAATCATTTTCTTAAAACAATTAATCATTTCATTTTTACTGAAAACAATTAATCATTTCATTTTTACTGAAAACAATTTCAGTAAAACCCTTTATCATATCTCAGGGTTGGTCACAATGTTATCGAAATCGTCTTTGCTGACAAAATTGTCTTAATTAATTGATACCATAGAGTTCTTTGAACTGCAACATACATAACTAAAAATGCTGGTTACTATTATTAAAACATAGTAAAAGGAGAGTGATTACAATATAAGTTGATTAAATACTTAACCTAGTACAATAAAGTTCGGTTATACATGGGTGTCCCAATTTGAGGTTATCATGAACCTGGAAAGTTAACCATGTTGATTTCAATTTATACTTAAATTACGTTTAACAAGTTGAAAAGTGCTTATAATAATAATGTATTGTTGATGGTGTAGTGTTACAAAATATTTACAAGTGTTTAACAATGTCTAATGGCATGATCGTATCATGTTCTAAATTCATTAAGTATTTTTTATAATTTCACTATACTTCCTTAATTCCTTTTTATATTGGTTATTCACGATTAATACTTTAATAAGCATTCATTTCTGTATTATTAAATCACTGCACTACACTGTATTTGAATTCGTTTCACTTTCCTTATTGAATGTTATGTTTCCCGTGTTTACATTCGAAACCGCACTGCATTATGGGTAAATCATGAATTACTTAAATACGTGCCCATCATCTGCATGGCTTGGAAACTGGTGAAGAACTGTCAAAAATTTTGCGCGTCGTTTCTCGCTGTTCCCAACTACGTCCACTGCGGAAATCTCGATATAGGTGATTTGATTGGTCAGAATTGATGACATTCCTTTGTTGACACATCACCCTCGCGTTACTAAAATTATTTAATTCTGTTCAAAGCGTGGGTCGGGTTTGAGAGTCTAAAAGTGACGCCAAACTTTTTATCTAAAACTATTAAAATTCTTTATAATTGATAACAATATTCTTTATGCTACTTGTGAGCTCCACTCTAGCTTTACCATCATCTGGCATTTGTCCTGCTGAGCATTTAGACATCCCACAAGGCATAATTCTTTTCATGATTAATAAAGATAACAATTTTAACTTATATCCTATTACAATTCTTTTGTAAACTTATGTCCTATACTTATTTAATTAACAATTGGTTATTGCTTATATTGGGTATAATGCATTAAAAGTCCCTTTCTATAATTATTTGACATTATTAACACTCAATTGTGAATGAAACACAAAGTCTGGTTCTAAACTTCAGTAGGCCTATAGCACTATGAGTTAGATTTACTTCTTACGGTAAAATGAATCTTGATTGATTAAATTGAATCTTAACCGTTTAAAACATTTCACACTTACTTCTATATAATCATATCAACTTTTGGTCAACATAGTTTGGATTAAGAGATGCCTTTTTATTGTATTTTATCATTAAAGTCACATGGTTTTTTGGTATAACTAGGCCTCTTATTACTTATCCTTATTTTTATATAATACATCTTTTATTATTTTATTATCTTCTTCCTAATTAAACATCCTAGTTATCAGTACTTACTTACTTCTTACTTCTTGAATCGGGCTTCCAGAGTCAAGTAACTCCGATGGCCCGATGTCCATGGTACACCGCCGCCGCAAGCGCCCAATGACTCCTGCTTCTCAGCACGTCGTCCAGGCTGCCATTCCTGCCCATCAGTGGAATCAGTGACTCCCTGGCCGAAATTTGGGAAGGACACTTTAGCAGAACATGCTCCAAAGTTTCATCCTCTCCCTGGCAGACTCCACACCTTGGGGAGTCCCTCATGTTGAAGCGGTACAGGTAGTGGTTGGTGACTATGTGGCCAATTCTTGCTCTTGATGCGAAAGTAGCTGTGGCTCTCGCCACACCGCGGTACAGGGAAGAGTCAGCAGGTTCTTTTTGGATCCGGAAGAGTGTTCTTCCTGTCTTTGCCTCTCTCCAGCGCTCCATCCACGCCATTCGAAATTTGTCTGCTGCAGCTTTCCTGCATTTTGCCAGTGAATATTGAGGGGGCTGCACTGGCACCATCTTCGCAGCCTCCTTCGCTATAATGTCCACTCTTTCATTCCCTTCAATCCCACAGTGAGCCTGGGTCCACTGGAATACAATACGCTTTCCCTTGTCTTTGAGGCCATGCAACAGCGCCCTCAATTATCAGTAAGATTTACAATATGTTTTGTCATCTTGACATTCTTATTTTGTTGTTATTTCAACTAATGATCCTTCCATCTTGTTGCAACAGGTCATGTACATTATAGGTATATTATTAATGGTTATTTCAGTGATAATTATTCCTTATTTCCATATCAATAGTTAGCTTACATATCACTGGTTCTTTTGATAGTATTTGCTCTCTCTTTTTCCTGGTATTTCTATGGGTTTTTAGTGTACAATGTGAGTCTTTTATACTCTGTCATTTTCATTCTGTTAATTTAAATTAATTTCAACAATTATAACATCTTAGGGATCTAGTCTCTGTCTTAGAATTGTCTTTATATCATCTAGTTTCATCTAAGTATAATATCTCCTAGTTTTACATCATTTTTAATATCTATTTTTGTATTTACCAGTGTAATTTTACAACTGTTTAGGTTAGGTTGACCCCTTTCACTTTCATTGACTACATTTATTTTATATGCTTGGTTTTTATTAGTTATATTACTCACTTATTAATATTTAATATCAGGGTGACCGAGCTTTGCTCGGTTTTCACATTTATTTATAAATATACAGATTTAAAAAAAACATTTATTATTAATTTTTTATTTATTTTTATTAATAATTTATTTTTTGATATTTATTTTCATATATAAACATATCGATGCTACGCCGTTTGCGTTTATCGACGGTTTCTGTTATTCGAATCACAATTATTTAATACTTCTTTCCATATAACGATTCTTGTATGGCGAGGATTTTCTGGTGGTAAAAGAACTTTTAAGCCACTTCGCCTTTTGACTCTGGAAAATGCTACATACAACATGCCGTGCATAAACACAGGAATTGATAAGTGAATTCCCACCACTTCAAATGTTTGACCTTGAGCCTTGTAAATAGTGTTACAAAACAAATAAGCCACCCCTTAAATAAAATGTTTAATATAAAGAAAATAAAAAGACAATGACACGACAAACGACGACATGACCTAACCCAAGTGATTGACCCAACCAAAAGAAGAAGGGAACAACGAAAAACAAACAAGAATAAACCCAAAGAAGAAAGTAATTGACCCAAACCAAATGAAGAAAGGAAAAACCGAAACCAAACAAAAATGAAACAAATTAAAGGAATTGAATGACTCAATGCAACATATTAAAATGAACCAAAGGAGAAGGTGGAAAAACAAGATATAAAGAATAGACACTGAAGGTGAAGAAGGAGGAAAATGAAAAAGAAACAAACCCAAGATAAAGGGAAATAAATAAAAAGGAAATCGAATGATAAGACACAAACAACTAATAAAGAATAAAAGAAAGAGAAATGATACACTCAATGTAATGTTGAATAAGGAACCAATGACTAACCTAAGTAATAAATAAATATTATTATCAATTAAGTAATAAAGGTAAATGATATTCGATTAAACTCAATTAAAGAATGTTGAGTATAAAAGCAAACTAACCCACAAATTAGAGTTAGATGTAATGATAAAATATAGAGACATAAAATTGTTAATATTGTAACGTTACCAAATATGGTAGTTACATAAAATAAGCTAAAATAACGTCAAGTAAGAGAAAAGCATGGAAGTATGTCTAGATAAATAAACCTATGTGTATAAAAGTGTGTATCTACAAATATATTAGTATAAAAAATCCAACGATGAGGAAGATAATATTAACATAGCAACATCAAATACGAAATGAAGAAAGAAAATAACCATGAGCCAAAACAAAAATATCAGTAACCAGACCCAATAGGATCCAACAGTGAGGGGAACCAACAAAATAAGGACCAACAAACTCCAACAGCGAGGGAAACAACTGAAGATAATGACTACAATGAAAATATTGAAGAAGAAGAAAGAAGAAGGACAAGGGAACGTACCATGAAGAGAGAAGAAAATGGATAGACCATGCAAGGACTCAGAATAAACCAAGTGTACTAGAGACTATATTACTAACCAAAGGAATGGTGATTATCAAATATGAAAAGAAAAACAGTGTTTAACATTTAAGGAACCACAAACAATTACAGTGAATACTTAATATAGATGTGAAACCTGTGACCAGTTAACTAACTTCAACTGAATAAACCACACAAACAATTCCAGTGATAAGGTTTATAGTGTAAGAAAATATGTTAATTTCATAGTGAAAGCAGCAAGAATTAAATAGTCAAATATACACAGACAATTAGTGTGACTAATTTAATAAAGGTTGTGATCAATATAGATAATCATAAGACCACCAGAATAGGATAAAATCGAACAATTATATTATTGTTCATAGAGAACTGACAATAAAAAAAACCTTTGTTATGTATCAAACAAAGTGACAGGAATTAAATTCAACCAGTGACCAGAGAGATATTGTAATTAATACAAAAAGATTTGTGTTATTGTTTAAGAAGAAGTTGTGTAAACATGTGTAACAAAACAATTAAAATATTATAGTAAGATACCATACTGAAGTCATGTTAGTAGTAGCAAAATACTGCATTAAAACATGTTGTACATTGGTACATAACCCCATAGGAAAGACACCTATGAAACAGAAAATCATACATGTTAATGTAAATAAATGACCATCAACTATGATATCAATCAAGAATTTGTTATAAATAATAATACATCCTAATAGACAGTGTATTATATTGCAACACAATGTAAATAAAACAGATCAAATATGATGGCACAGAGATAGGAGAAATAGAGCCTAGTATGCCAATTTAGTTAGACAAAATACAATATCAAAACAAGTAACAATGTTAATGAAAGTATTACCAGTAGTTAGATAAACATCTGGTACTACTGTGAGAACAGATTCTGAACATAATGATAACAGTTTTGTAACCAAAATATTGTAAACTAGCTAACTAAGAACACATAGCCAAAAGTAAGCAGAAACATTGTATAACCAACTAGTTAAGCAAAATACTGTATTAAAGCTTGAACAAAGATTGTTAAGAGTGTTACCAGTAGTAAGAGGAAAACCTAATGCTACTTTGAGAACAGACTGTGACCATGAAAACAGTCATTTTCTATATAAATAATTAAAAACCAAATGACCATGATGGAGGAATCCATATGTAAACAAACGATGAAGAGCAAGTTATATATGCAAAATGTAACATATAAACTTAGTTAAAAGTAGATGAAAATGTTATCAAGAATCAGAATAATGTCTGATACTACTTTGGAAACCCAAATCAAGTGTAACAATAACAATTTAGTTATTGTTTTAACAAAAATAAATGACTACCATGCTATGACATAATGTAAACAGACCCATTATTAAAAAATTGAAGGGTTCTGAGATAGCTAAAAGCTAACCATTATATGTAGTGAATTAGGTACAATGAGTGTACACTAATTACAATTAGTACATGATCTAATTTGTATAGAAAAAAACCAGAAATAAAGTAACAATTGTATAAGAGAGTTAGGAGAGGACTAAAACAATGTAAATAGTAGATTAAATACAGCCATGTACATATATTCTAGTGTAAAATTATGTAAATAGACGTTTCTAGTATTATTAGATTGCAGTATTACTGTTATTAAATAAGAAAAATTAGTTTTAAGTACATTTATGAAAAATCAAATATGGACGCCCAAAGACGCCATAATGAGATATTGTTTAGGGAACAATAATTCCCTAGTTTCGAATTAAACCAGTTGAGATATGGACTCAGAGCGTTTAATTAAAAGTGTTTTAGTATAAATAATTAAATTTGGTGTAATAGACTTATAAATATAAGATGCACCATAAATAATTAATAAAATCGTTATAGTGATAGAAGTAATGGACTGAAAATAATCTTGTTTAGACTTGAAGTAAAGCGCAGGTTGTCCGCAATTTACTGACACTAACCATTTAACGATAAGACATAGATTAAGAAAGTTATTGTGATTTTAAACTTTTCAATTATGTTTTGTACCAGTGCTGACGTCATAAAGCCTCAAACGCAAAGACCAAATTTGGTAAAAAATTAAATATTTTAAGAAAACACAGGGCTTTGGGTTAGAGAGTATAGTTTTTTCAACCAATCGAATGAATGAACATTGGGCAGACGAGCCAGAGACGCTTCGGAGAAGCATCACAGTTCACGATCAGTCGTTCTACGGAGAGGTCATGTCACTCGCCGATATGAAGAAGTTTAATTTTTGAATTGTGCGCGACAGAGACAAGTAAATCAACATACACATAACCTGTAAACTACACCAACACAAACGAGTGAAATGTGCGGAGTGTATACATTTAAGTACGATTAGTGTATAATATCAATCGTACTTGCGAGTGTTGTGAAAGATAAAAACAGGGAGTACAATTTTTTATTTAATTAACATTGAATCAGAAACAAAATTTTTGTAAATAAATAATGTTGATACTACGCAAGTCAGTAAAAAGCGAAGTATCAAAAACAATGATGGAATTTATCAGAATTAATGGAAGTATTAATTCGCAATTATTAATATGTTGAATAAATATTTTAATTATTTATCATAATTAAAAGAATTATATTTGAAGTATTTATTACAAAATACGAGCAATACCAATAGTCGCTAAATTGACTAAAGTTGTTTTCTTGATTTTATTTAGATATTTTAAAGTAAACAGTTTTAACTTTCAAGCGAAAGAATAAATATAATACTGATAATGACACATCAAACTATTACGAATAATGTGTTTGTACTTAGATTAAGAAATAATAAATATTAAAAAATAATTAATCATTATAATAATACCCGTTATAAGGTAACCTTAAAGTCGTAACGGTAACTTGCCAATTTCTCTGTTACAAGTCTGTTCTCAAGTAAAATCCAAACCAGATGGAAATAATAACAAGAGTTTTTTAATAAATTTTTCTCTTGCAAGTAAATAATTCTCAAAGTGAATTATTAAAATAAGGTAATACATTTTAACTGTGCAAGCCAACGAGCTTGGTAATTGTCAAACGAGTACTATAGACTGCGTGCGCATTCCCGCGTACGATAATACCATAACTATCAGTTATATGGTACTAATTTTCGATTTTTATATTTGATTGTTTGTTATTAATTATTGTTCATTTTATATCATTATTAATATTACATCTTGTACCTGGTATCATGCTACCTAAAAGAACCATACGAACATGGTAATTCACTGATACAAGAGGACATAACCTCTTAAAATTAAACTATTGTACAACTAACAGGTTTACCAGCCTTGAGACGAAGAAGAGTCTTATTTTAAATTTTATTAATTGTAATTATTATCCAAAAGGTTATTAGCAACTGATTGTTAATTGTTCAAAAATTTTATAATATCTTGAATTGTTAATAAACCTCTACTTTTTATTACCAGTGAAAAAGAGTATCATTTCAAATTTAAATTAGCTCATTTATTCTTAGTCAGTCCTACCAAAAGGTGGCGGAAGAATTTAAATAGATCTAATAATTCAGAACATTATTTAGATATTATATTATTTATATTGTGTATGATAACCATATTGAATATTCAACCTGAATATTTATTTGTATGTAAAGTGTATGTATTTCAGCTGAACCATCACTGAACAGGACTAAAATATCCACGTGTGGTAAGTGAGGGAGGTTAATAACGGAGTGCGCGAAACATTTTAAATCGAAGAAGTGAACCATTAATACGCACCTATTAGACAGTACAATCACACTAATAACCATAATAGTTATAATTAGAACATTTTATAAAAAACAACATTATCGTAGATACCGGTGCGTATCTGCAATTACACTACTACACCACCATATCAATCAGTATACACTATATCTACTATTCCTACATACATCATACACCACACTAGTTGTATTATTACAATATTATTAATGATATTTGTAATGAAAGAGATAGTACGGTAGTGAGATAGTAATTAGAGGGATTACCCATTTAGAAACACTTAAAACAAAAACATTTGTGAAGTGCAAAATAAAAGTGTAAAAACCCCAAAGTAAAGTGATAAAGCAAGAACACTAAATAAATTATAATAAACCATAGATAATTTAAAAGTGAAGGTGAGGTATAAATAAAAATAATGTATTATAAAGAATGTTAATATTGTAACATGACATAAGGTAGTAAAGATCCAATGATATTTAACTATAAATTAAAGAAGCTGAAGACAAGAATAAGAGGCAAAAACTTATAAACTCAGAGATTAATAACCCAAATGACCAATGACTGATAAACTGACAATGACCTGACACAATAGATCGGATAAATACAAAAGGAACCACGGAACAATGAAGAAGAAGCTAAGAACTAAATGTAATCAAGACATTAAGAATGAACATTGTAAATCCCTAATAATGACCATTAAAATGTATGTTAACAAATGAACTAATGTAATTAGAGCGTAGATGAGATTTACCTAGGTTAATAATGTTAATGAAAGATAATAATGTTATGTATATTTTATTGATAAAGGAATGTGTTTATAAATATAAGTTAGGGAATTAATAATACACACACCCTAATAAATAGTGATGAATATAATCAAAACTAGTAAACATACCCTAAGGCAAATCAAGGCCACAGTTAATTATCAAAAGTGATCATTTGTGAAGGGAAAATAAAATAAACAATTGTAATCAGTAACCCCATGATGATATGATACCCCATGAGTATTCCTAATACCAAAAGGTATGAATAACAGCCTATTTTGAATAAAATATATGTAAAATATAAATATGAAAAATAACAAAAATGTAATTAGCTACTCAAAAGTGACCATGAGGGATATCAAAATGACCCTTATGGAAAATTATGAACAATGGATTCATGTAATAAACCTAGCTATTAATATAAGATAGAAATCTTCATTTGAAGATAGTTTGTAAAATTAAACTAAAATAAGACATTAAAACATAACAGTGACTTAAATTAATGACCAATGAGAATTAGCATAATTTATTAGGTAACCATAGCAACCGAAATTTATTGCCAAAAAACCGTTGAATTTTCGATAGTCCATTATTGACCGACGCCGAGGGCGGATTGAGTAGCTCTCACCCCAAAATTTAATTCCAAATAAGTGAATTTTAACCAAAATCAAAGGAAAGGAAGATTATGTTAGCAGCCCAGGGAATCCTGGATAATATATTATTTATTAAATTTGTTCACAACCCATAATTACCCAAGGAAATCAAGAAGACGTCTGGAAGAATAGATGACGACTAATCCCGAACGAAGATCATAAGGACCTACTTCAATTCAAGAAGACGGACGATCGCAGAACGAGTACGAGGCTGAAGTTTACCGGAAAAACCGTCTGGACAAGATTATTGAGATTCCGAAGAATAGAAGACGACTGAATCCATCCGGAAGAAGAAGACGGCATCGCAGAAGCTCCATCGAAAATTGATGAGTATAAACAATAATCCCATTAAACGAATTCCAAATTTTTCTATCAACAATAATAAACCACAAGTTTCACTTCACTGATCACTATTCTGATTTAGAACTGAAGGTATTAGTAATATCACTATTTGAACTTTAATCAATCGATAATTATTTAAATTGAGATATAATAAATAGTTAACAAACATTTCTAATTGACAAATCCTAACCAAAAATTTTTACTAAATCTCATTGATGATTACTCACTCGAATGTATTAAAATATTGATTTTTTTGTGTACCTAGTATTAAGGATTATTATAAGTTTGTGTATTTTAGCCGTAGTCAAATATTTCTGTAGCCAAAAGGACTTATTAACACCCCTGAGTAAAAGCATTTTAATTGTAAACCTACAATAACCGTCAAGACGGTGTGTATACAAAACATTGGAACTGAGCATGCCAACTGAGCAACTGTAATAGCCGGTGCTAAAAATAAAATTAATGTACTACTAAATAATTGAAACCTATCAAAGTGTTAATAAATATTCTTATTCTGCAACACTGTATGTTTGATTCGAGTAAATTAAGATAATAAATAAAAATTTATTGAAGTGAAAACCTCAAAACAAGACGTTAGCCAAGTCGACACTGCAGAAAGGCGTGCGCCAATCAGGTGGCGAGGCGGCAATATTCAAACCAAACGGTGAGAGATACGGTTTACCCGTAAATGGTAAGAGAAGGTACAATTCGACTTGCTACACGCAAATAACAGTGACAGAATTTATTGAAATTATTAATAACTTCAATCATACACACATACCATACCACGAACCCAACGAGCGAGTTAACAAACGCTCGACACTCACACATATACTATAGGGAGAGAGAACGACTTACAGAACAACACTAACAAAATTTTTAAACACCGTAAGAAGAGGACGTTACAAAGTGACGCGCCAACTAGTAGGGCTAGGATAGTTAAGGAAACATACCTTTAAACTTTACAGATTCTAGCGGCGACTACAGAAATGGAACCGGCAAAGCACGATATGGGATACCAGACTAAGATACACGAGAAGGAGGCGGAAAAGGGAACAAAGAGATCAGAAAAGGAGATAGAAGAAAAACGAGTCAGCTATGCAGAATGGATGACAGCACTATTTAAAAAGTTTAGCAGAGAGATAGAGTACATCGAAAGGAACACCACTGACCATGAACGAGCACAAATGAGTCGTGCGGATGCAACGGAACCGCCATACAACAAAATGTCATGGGAAGAAATTTATGATGAAATGTGGAAGCTGGAAACCAAATGCAGCAAGGAAGAGACTATCGGGACAGCCCACGGAAAAGGCGATAACAAGGTGGAAAGAATGACTGAAGAAGATTGGGAGAGATTCTACAATAATGAAGAACAAATGAAAAACAAAAGAACGGGAGTATACGCACAGGTGACGGAGGAATATACACCGGAGGAGTATGAACAATGGAGACAGTTAATAAAACTACCAGAAAAACCGATACAAACAGAAAACGCAGAGCTAAGAGAACGGATAAGGGTTATGTTCAAGCTATCCAGAGAAGATATGTGTGATTGGAGGAAGAAACATAATCAAATAAAAGGGTTCAGCGAAACGCCAAATAATAAAAACCTGAAACAACCCAATGTTCAATTAGAAAAAGAAATAGTCAAGGACGGGGAAGTGAAGCAACCGAAGAAAATGCCAGAACCCACACAACAGGCGGAAGCCAGAACAGGCATGAGCGTACAACAATTCTGGGAATTAGTGAATAAGAAGTTTGAGACAATTGATAACCATTTTAAAAGGATGAATGAAAAAATGGACAGACATCACGAAGGAATGATGGAAAAATTGGACAGATTTAACGAGAAATTGAGTGAAACACTAGACAGGGATGCCAAAAGTGTTGAGGAACCGGTAATTACGAAAACAGAAGATAGCAAGGAGGATATCCAAACTATGGAAAAGAAGAAAGTAAGACATATGTCCAAGGAGACTCATAAATACCAGAGAAGAGTTGGAGATGATGAAGAATGGACTACTTGAGATGTTTAATATACCAATTAACAACCAGAATGAAATGATGAATTTTAAAAATAACAGAAGGAACTTACTAGAAACTTTAGAAAGGAATCACCACAAAACAGTGTGTAACAGAACAAGAAGGAGAAGACACTTAATAGACATGCATAATCCAATATCAACGATAGCATCCACAATGGAAACAGCATTGACCTATTCGTTGTATAAACAAAATAATGAAATGATTGAGATAGCAATGGAAACAAGTGAAAATGTTATGACAGAACCATTTAAATACAAGATAGTAGCAAGAAGGTGGACAAGAACAGAAGTTATTCTGAAGACGACAGCAATCCGAACAGGAGCAACTCATATAATATGGACCATGGCTAAACCAAGCGCGGAGGAACACTGAGAAATGGGAATGATATTAAAGATAACCGACACAGAATTGATAAAAGAGGAAAGAAAAGGAGAAGATTAACTTACAAGAAAAAAAAGGAGTATATATAACAGGGTCCATTGTACAGTACCATAAATACCCTATCTCATTGTAAAGGACAACCAAAACAATACCTATGTCATAAGTGAGATAACAACCAAGAAAATAAAAGGGACTTACAACCAGTCTTCTTTGAAAAAATATTATGAAACAGTGTCAGAAAGTTAAAGAGAATTTGGAGCAGAACAATTATCAAAATTCAAAAAATTAAAGTAAGCACAACTTACAATAAGTATTTGATTGATATTATTATATGAATGGAAGGGAATTTAGAAGAAAGATAAGTTAATTCACAACAAAGTAAGTACAACTTACAACCAAGTGTGAAACAAAATGTGTAAACCCATGTAATTTTGAAAATATGTATAATGAAATATCATAAAAAATTGATATAAAATAATTAAATCACTACCATATAAAATAAGCCAATGAAACAATACAAAATGCCTATTAAATATCGCCATAAGCTTAAACGAAGGAATCCAAATAAGTCACTGAGATGAAAAGGTCATGAGATGTATAAAAGAGAGAATAATTAATCCCAAAAGTGTTTTATTGTATCGATATTATGTGAGTCGGAAATGAAAGACTATTATTATAATTTTTATGAATATTATTATGTGATGATTTTATGTTGAGATACGTCCAACAATTATTTATATTATTGAGAAGATAGGCAAGGCCTCTGAACTCAAAATGTGTATAAATGGATAGCAGAGTAATAGAGCCACACGTGCCCTCTGGCTAGTACCAATTTATATGAAGGGGAGAGAAGACAAATTTTAGGGAAATAGAACATAAAAGGGAATAATAAAGAAAGAAAATAATACCAAATACCATATTATGAACCATGACTTAATAAAAATGAATAAAAAAGAAAGTAGCGATGAATGAATTCCTGAATAATAACAACTTGATTAAATGAACTATATTGATGATTTCAGAAAAAATATAAGAATCTTTGTTTCGAAATAATCAATTTTGGTGGCGATGCATTATGTAACATGACATAAGGTAGTAAAGATCCAATGATATTTAAATATAAATTAAAGAAGCTGAAGACAAGAATAAGAGGCATGTAACGGGCCAAATTTATGGGTATTTTATTTTATTTCATTTTCGGGGATTTATAAAAATATTTGTGAAGCCTAATTTCAACAAAGACAGACCACGTGTTGTAAGAGCAGTTTTAACAAAGGCGCAGCAATATCACGTTGTGCAATCGGTAGAGGAATTTACCAAGCCTCATTTCCAAGAATTTTGTTTGTGTGTGACCGGGCGCTCGTATGCATGACACGGGCATACGCGCGCGGTGACGCTACTTGGTACCATTCAAGATGGCTAAGAAGCAATTTTAATTCGCTTTCATCTACCAGGTGACGGATATGAAACTTTAAGTCACGCCTACTCTGTGACATCGAGCCATAAGCGCCTAAATATCGTCGGCGTGAAACACAGAAAAAACTCCTATATATCCGGCATACAGCCACTAAACTGTAACAACTCAGGCTGTGAGCGACGACGAAATCCATTCGCCGGCAGGCATTAATATCTGTCCGCATGCTATAGGCAGTCCACGAAAAACCACAACAGCTTACAGACGTAGTTAGTGCCACGCGGGCCCGGTCGGGTTGAACTGTTTAAATATGAATAACCAAGTGTAATAATGCCTTCATACCGACCGGGACCCGAGGAAGTAATGGATATATAACGAGAGAAGTATAGTGGTCAGCGAGTGAAATATTTAAAGTGCCGTGAATAACGAAGCGAGAACGCGTGTTCGGGCGGTGTTTCGATAGATGTGCGAATTTTAAAACAAATGGGGTTTTCTAAAAATAAGGTATTGTAAATAGTATCAGAGAATGAGCAGGCTGGGCTGTACTTATACTTTTATATAAATATAATATAATAATTCAATTAACATGTTTATACTATACGATTGATCATATTTCTATTTTATCTAATTTTCAAAGAGAAGAACAGTAAACGTAATTATTTCAGATATAAATATAATGTAATAATTCAATTAACATGTTTATACCAGACGACTGATCATATTTTTATTTTATCTAATTTTCAAAGAGAAGAACATTAAACGTAATCATTTCATAAGATAAAAATGTGTTAGTCTAAGTTATTTCGTCATTACCACTTTCTCATTTCTGTGCTGCAAGATTCGTCTAAACGTTCCGGGGATCTTCTGAATTATTATTTTGGGGGTAGTCAGATGGCGAAATTGTCCCGTTTTTATTTAAGGTAAAGTGTAAAGGTCTCCATATCTGTCCTTCAAAGATATAGGTGGCGACTCTGGCTTCTGGTAAAAAATTTATGCAGCAGGTAAGTGAACAAGACTGCAGGTAAGTTCTGGCAGAAGTATTTTATTTATTTAATGTATTTCGATATATTTTGTATGTTTACAATTGGCTCACGCTGCCAGGATTTTCGTTTAATTTTATTTATACGAGATAGACCTATTTTAAAGCACAGAAAATAGGATGTGGTAATGACGAATTTATAAAAAATATTTACCGTATATAATTACGCACGTGTGAGTAGGTTATGTTTGTGTCATTATGGGTTACAGTTGTGTTAGGTGTCTTGATTGTAGAAAAATAGTGGTTTTTATATATAAAAAGTGTTGTATAAATAAACTTTAAACATGTCCAAAATACAAGGTAATGATATTGGTTTCGCGTGGGATGAGTGGGAGAATGAATTTAGAGAGGTGGTAGGCGAAATGACGGACGAGGAGTGGGGTAATTTAGACGATAGGTTAACAAGAAGAAGGAATATTTGCCGAAATTAGAAAGCATAGTGATGATATTAGTATTGGTAGTAAGATGACGAACGATAAAGGTAAGATAGTCGAAGTAATAGTAGTAGAAAATAAGACAGTAAATAGGCCTAGTGATAATGATGAGAGTGTGGGGGTGGTAAACACAGATAGAGAGACAGACCGAGTTAACAAGAATAAAGGCGATCAGTTGGCAGATAGTAAGGTAAATAGGGATAATAAAAGTGAATCTGAATATAAGATGTATATGTTGAACCTTATAAAAACAGAGATGGTTAAGGGGTTTGAAATGATGAACAAACATTTTGACGAGATACACACAGAATTAGATGAAACAAAGAAAATGATGGACAAACATTTTGATAATATGAATAAACGTTTTGACGAAAGGGACAAAATGTTGGATGAATGGTTGCGGGAACTAAAGACAGACCGATATAAAGAGAGTACAGAAGTTGAATTAAAACAGGTGAGTAATAACGATAATGAATTAATAAATAACAGTGACCAAATAGTGGGAGATGGTGATTACAGTTCTGAGGTAAGTGGGAGTAATACAAGTAATTATAATGATGAAATAACATTAAATAAGAATAATGATTATATAGCTGAAAATGGGGTATCTAAGGATGATATGGTAAGTAACAGTGGTGAAATTAAAAACGTGGTGTTAGAGTGTAAGGTTGTGAGCAGAGAAAGTGTTGATGACGTTATAAGTGTGTGTGTAGAGATGTTAAATGGGCAAAGGGCAGATGTTCCCCAAGTTTATGGTGAAACAGAGTTTTCACAGGTGTTTAATGAGGACAGAGTTTCCTCCTGTATTTGTATGGAAGACAAGGTGTCTTCAGATGGTCCCTGTATTTTTTGTGACTTAACTGGTAAAGCCAGTAGAGGTAATAAATATTTAATGGTGCCCTTTGCATGGAATGGGAGAGTTTAGTATGGTTATGAGAGGTGTTGTAATGAAAGAGAGAGAGAAATAAAAATTTTTGAGATTAATAGAGGTTATGAGATGTTGGTGCAGGTGTTAGATATTGAGAGAGATGAAGAAAGTGAATTGCATTATGAAACAGAGAGAGAGGAATATTTGAATAAAACTGTTATAAATGATGATAAAATAATTGACTTGGTATTGAGAAAATTTACCAACGGAGACGGGACAAAATTCGTGGATAATGACAAGTTTTATGAAATAATAAATGGTATGATGAAGGATATAGAAATAATGGTGTGTTATAATAATAATAGTAACAAATTGAGTATAAGTAAGAAAGAGAAATGTTATAAAAAGGTACGACTATTACATGACGATGGAGGGTAGATTAAGAAATCGGGGAAGGAACAGTTTAAGTATGTGAATACATGGTAATAACTTAGCTGATTTTGACATTGAAATATGATATAACGGAATAAATAATGATGAAGATTTGTAAATAAGTGTTTAATAAATTCAATAAATTTATTTGTGTGTATTGTAAAATGTTAAGTAAACAATGTGTATGCAGGTAATTTTTGTAATAATAATATTAATATTTTGGCAATTTAAATAAATAATAAAATTAATTTTGGAAACAGTAATTGGCTAATTGTATTTGTTTTGATAACAATGGAAATTGTATTTTCAATAATTAATGTAATCAAACTAAGTTGAAATGTTTAAATATTTTGATTGATTCAAAGGTTATATAATTGAATTATTTTTACGAGATTTGTGAATTTGGTAATTAAGTGTTAAATTGTGTGATTTGAAATAACATTTTGTTAAATGTTTCAGAGGTTACGTGAAAGTATTGCTGTGTGGGGTATATATTTTGTGTATGTCAGTTTAAATGGACTGTAAGTATAAAAATTTTATAATACCAGTCAAGTATAATGAAAATGTTTACAGGTGTAGATCAGATGAAAAGATTTTAATTCAATAATGAGATGATTTGAAATAATTGTGTTAAATAAAAAAATCATAATTAAAAAATTTAATAATAACTGAAAGATGATATATAATAATTATTAATAAAAAATTTGAAAATTTTAAGGTGATGAATGAGTTAAATGATTAACGATTGATGATGGATAATGTTGTATATAAAATTTTCATTATTTAGTTATTAAGGCGCTATTGCTGGGGTGGCCTGTGCCCCAGTAGATAGTGAAATGGGTTGGGGGTAACCGTGAGTGTTACCTCCATCGGAGGCCGAATGGCGAAAATGTGCGGCACACCTTTTTAGTACAAAATTAATTTGTACCCTGATAGACGCTCGTGCCGCACATAACAAAGATTATGTAGAACAGGCATTGAAATGAAGGTTAGATTTCCCCGACTTTTCGGGCGATTACTGCCTTACCAGCACTAATCGTGGATTTGGCTAGCGGTCAGCTATGGCCATATCAAGTCCCTTGACCATAGCTGACTTGAAATTGGTTTATAATAGAAATTAAATGGGGGGTGAAATTAGGGGGAATCCAGGAACTATGGAACAGCGGCTGCCACTCTGTCCGCGTGGGGACAGCATAGCCAGGTGGTAGACCCGTTTTAAGGGCGTTTCAATATAAAACAAGGATATGTCGATATCCACAATTGTTAAAATGTCAAGCCGAAGCAAAGACACGGAGATGTCCAATTCCTCCAAATATGCAGTCTTTGTGAAAGCAAAAAGGCGCTACAGTCTTACATAAATTACAATAGGGTGTGTGGATCAGGGGGTTGCTCAGATAAGCAACGTACTTAAATTTTGTAAATTAAAAATGATAAATCAATTTTGCTCTAATTAAACGCTTGTAGTCTGCTTTGATAAATAGGGTTTCATACATTCAGTATCCTGTGTTCATTCTATATTTTATTGTGTTCAATGTATTATTTTATTGTGTTAGAAGTAGGAATTGAAATAGGTGTTTTATATAATTTGTGTATTTTTGAAACTAAGTAAATAACTAAACCGACTGGCAGGCGGTTGACGTAATAGTACCAGAGTCAGAAAGAGGGGAAACATTGATGGTAGATGTAAGGATTGCTAAAAATATGTATTTCACAGAATGTATATAATTTTGAAATGTGTTTTTACTTTGCTAGGAATGTCAGCTGATCAGTAGTAAAATGTCAATGTTAAATTGTTTATTGATGATCAAGGTAATTAATGTTAAATATAATGTTGTAATGTGTTAAAGATGTTATTTTGAATGATGAAGAAAGTAATTTGAGGTTTAAGATTTTAAATAGTTTGTGAAAGTTAATAACAGATAGATGTTGGGGTGATTAATATTTTGTGGGGACATATAGATCAGTCCAAGTCAAAGTTAAAGTGGTAGTAGAGAGAAAAATATTGTTTTGAGTTAATGTAATGTTGTTGTGAGTTAATGTAATAGATATTGAGAAATATTGATGTTGACACAGTAGTTATGGGGAATATATGTAGAGTATTGAGTGATATATTGATATTATTAAATGGTGATGTTATTTTGTTGTAGTTGAAGTGAGGTAATAAGATTGAGATTTGGGGATGGCAATTTTGTAAGAGGGGATAGTGTAATGTGGGAGTCCGCAACAAAAGGGTTGGGACGGGAAGGGACCGATTTGGCGGGAAGGGGTTGCCTTAGGTAGAATCCAGGGACCAGATTAAGGAAATGAGCTTTTTGGGGGGGGGGAAACACTTATCCTAAGTACAAAGGGTCAGAGATTATTTTTTTTATATATCGAGAGAACGATGTAGATTGAGTAATGGTAAGTTGGGTTTAGAGATTGCTTGATAGATATTTTGATAGAGATGGGTGTCCTGATAGTTAAAGTTTTAGTGGTATTAGAGTCAGAGTGAGAAAGATTATATATGTATACATGCCAAGTGGCAAACCAAGCTGAGATAAATAATTAAATCACCCAAAGTAATGGAAAGTGAGAATAATAAAGAAAGAGATTTATAGTTGAATATAAAAAATTTTAATCGAAACCAGTGACAAATTTTGATAGAATTTGGAAATGTAAAGTTAGAAAGTGTTTATTTGAATAATTTAAATGTCAATTTGATTGTTATTTATAATAATATTTTATTATTTTAAATGTTTTATTTTACTATGTTTTTATGTTTCAAGATAGAATTTTACAGGTGTTTAAGGTATTTTCAAATATAACTTGTGTATAACGTATGTAGGTCAAGGTTTTTGACTTGACCCAGTTTTGATCAGCTGATGGGTGAGGTCATATACTTAGGCATGTTTAGCTAGGAAGTTAATCCAATTTTTGTTTTTAATCAATTTGAACAATTTTTAAATAAAATTTCAATATGGAAAGAAAATATTTTAATAAATTTAAATTTTTTGAATTTAAAATTTGTTTTTGGAAATTTTCTTGAAAAAAAAATTCTTGATTTTGCGCCTGCCATGTAATTGATAGTTTGGAACTCTTGATTATTGTAGTGTTTGTATACTAATCGTGTTTATTATTATTGAATTATTTTATTGAATTGTATTGTTAGACTCTAGGTGTAATCACTTGTTAGGTTAAGGATGTTCTTATTTTTAAGAAATGTTCAATTGATTTAATTTTTTAATAACAAAAAACTAATGAAGAGAATAATTCAGTATAGATGCAAAATTTGTGTTTTGATTTTCAATGAAAACAGCTAATGAGTTGTAATTTAAATAAATTTTCAAAGAATATTTCAATTTTTCAGTAGGTAATGTAAGTGTGTGCGTGAGCCCAGTATCTGCTAGAGGCAGCCCAGTTTGCAGAAAAAGGGGAAACATATCGGTGGAGGATCTGGCATGATCTAAGCCAGGGATTTAGGATTTTTGGGGTAACATGATAGAAGGTGAGGTGCGCTGTGGTGCGTGTCTGTTCGATTTTTTGGTGTTGGGATCTCATTCAGATGCGTCCATAGTCGCCGAACCAGGGGGGTCGGTTACCCATGAAGTGTAAGAACAAAAGGGGGTTGTTGGCACCAGTTCCTCACCGGTCCTCTTAGGGGTTTTATCAATGAGATTTCTTCTGTTTTGACAGAAGACCTCTCATTGAGGGGGTATTGTAATGGGCCAAATTTATGGGTATTTTATTTTATTTCATTTTCGGGGATTTATAAAAATATTTGTGAAGCCTAATTTCAACAAAGACAGACCACGTGTTGTAAGAGCAGTTTTAACAAAGGCGCAGCAATATCACGTTGTGCAATCGGTAGAGGAATTTACCAAGCCTCATTTCCAAGAACTTTGTTTGTGTGTGACCGGGCGCTCGTATGCATGACACGGGCATACACGCGCGGTGACGCTACTTGGTACCATTCAAGATGGCTAAGAAGCAATTTTAATTCGCTTTCATCTACCAGGCGACGGATATGAAACTTTAAGTCACGCCTACTCTGTGACATCGAGCCATAAGCGCCTAAATATCGTCGGCATGAAACACAGAAAAAACTCCTATATATCCGGCATACAGCCACTAAACTGTAACAACTCAGGCTGTGAGCGACGACGAAATCCGTTCGCCGGCAGGCATTAATATCCGTCCGCATGCTATAGGCAGTCCACGAAAAACCACAACAGCTTACAGACGTAGTTAGTGCCACGCGGGCCCGGTCGGGTTGAACTGTTTAAATATGAATAACCAAGTGTAATAATGCCTTCATACCGACCGGGACCCGAGGAAGTAATGGATATATAACGAGAGAAGTATAGTGGTCAGCGAGTGAAATATTTAAAGTGCCGTAAATAACGAAGCGAGAACGCGTGTTCAGGCGGTGTTTCGATAGATGTGCGAATTTTAAAACAAATGGGGTTTTCTAAAAATAAGGTATTGTAAATAGTATGAGAGAATGAGCAGGCTGGGCTGTACTTATACTTTTATATAAATATAATATAATAATTCAATTAACATGTTTATACTATACGATTGATCATATTTCTATTTTATCTAATTTTCAAAGAGAAGAACAGTAAACGTAATTATGTCAGATATAAATATAATGTAATAATTCAATTAACATGTTTATACCAGACGACTGATCATATTTTTATTTTATCTAATTTTCAAAGAGAAGAACATTAAACGTAATCATTTCATAAGATAAAAATGTGTTAGTCTAAGTTATTTCGTCATTACCACTTTCTCATTTCTGTGCTGCAAGATTCGTCTAAACGTTCCGGGGATCTTCTGAATTATTATTTTGGGGGTAGTCAGATGGCGAAATTGTCCCGTTTTTATTTAAGGTAAAGTGTAAAGGTCTCCATATCTGTCCTTCAAAGATATAGGTGGCGACTCTGGCTTCTGGTAAAAAATTTATGCAGCAGGTAAGTGAACAAGACTGCAGGTAAGTTCTGGCAGAAGTATTTTATTTATTTAATGTATTTCGATATATTTTGTATGTTTACAATTGGCTCACGCTGCCAGGATTTTCGTTTAATTTTATTTATACGAGATAGACCTATTTTAAAGCACAGAAAATAGGATGTGGTAATGACGAATTTATAAAAAATATTTACCGTATATAATTACGCACGTGTGAGTAGGTTATGTTTCTGTCATTATGGGTTACAGTTGTGTTAGGTGTCTTGATTGTAGAAAAATAGTGGTTTTTATATATAAAAAGTGTTGTATAAATAAACTTTAAACATGTCCAAAATACAAGGTAATGATATTGGTTTCGCGTGGGATGAGTGGGAGAATGAATTTAGAGAGGTGGTAGGCGAAATGACGGACGAGGAGTGAGGTAATTTAGACGATAGGTTAACACGAATGGAAGAACAAGAAGAAGGAATATTTGCCAAAATTAGAAAGCATAGTGATGATATTAGTATTGGTAGTAATTTGACGAACGATAAAGGTAAGATAGTAGAAGTAATAGTAGTAGAAAATAAGACAGTAAATAGGCCTAGTGATAATGATGAGAGTGTGGGGGTGGTAAACACAGATAGAGAGACAGACCGAGTTAACAAGAATAAAGGCGATCAGTTGGCAGATAGTAAGGTAAGTAGGGATAATATAAGTGAATCTGAATATAAGATGTATATGTTGAACCTTATAAAAACAGAGATGGTTAAGGGGTTTGAAATGATGAACAAACATTTTGACGAGATACACACAGAATTAGATGAAACAAAGAAAATGATGGACAAACATTTTGATAATATGAATAAACGTTTTGACGAAAGGGACAAAATGTTGGATGAATGGTTGCGGGAACTAAAGACAGACCGATATAAAGAGAGTACAGAAGTTGAATTAAAACAGGTGAGTAATAACGATAATGAATTAATAAATAACAGTGACCAAATAGTGGGAGATGGTGATTACAGTTCTGAGGTAAGTGGGAGTAATACAAGTAATTATAATGATGAAATAACATTAAATAAGAATAATGATTATATAGCTGAAAATGGGGTATCTAAGGATGATACGGTAAGTAACAGTGGTGAAATTAAAAACGTGGTGTTAGAGTGTAAGGTTGTGAGCAGAGAAAGTGTTGATGACGTTATAAGTGTGTGTGTAGAGATGTTAAATGGGCAAAGGGCAGATGTTCCCCAAGTTTATGGTGAAACAGAGTTTTCACAGGTGTTTAATGAGGACAGAGTTTCCTCCTGTATTTGTATGGAAGACAAGGTGTCTTCAGATGGTCCCTGTATTTTTTGTGACTTAACTGGTAAAGCCAGTAGAGGTAATAAATATTTAATGGTGCCCTTTGCATGGAATGGGAGAGTTCAGTATGGTTATGAGAGGTGTTGTAATGAAAGAGAGAGAGAAATAAAAATTTTTGAGATTAATAGAGGTTATGAGATGTTGGTGCAGGTGTTAGATATTGAGAGAGATGAAGAAAGTGAATTGCATTATGAAACAGAGAGAGAGGAATATTTGAATAAAACTGTTATAAATGATGATAAAATAATTGACTTGGTATTGAGAAAATTTACCAACGGAGACGGGACAAAATTCGTGGATAATGACAAGTTTTATGAAATAATAAATGGTATGATGAAGGATATAGAAATAATGGTGTGTTATAATAATAATAGTAACAAATTGAGTATAAGTAAGAAAGAGAAATGTTATAAAAAGGTACGACTATTACATGACGATGGAGGGTAGATTAAGAAATCGGGGAAGGAACAGTTTAAGTATGTGAATACATGGTAATAACTTAGCTGATTTTGACATTGAAATATGATATAACGGAATAAATAATGATGAAGATTTGTAAATAAGTGTTTAATAAATTCAATAAATTTATTTGTGTGTATTGTAAAATGTTAAGTAAACAATGTGTATGCAGGTAATTGTTGTAATAATAATATTAATATTTTGGCAATTTAAATAAATAATAAAATTAATTTTGGAAACAGTAATTGGCTAATTGTATTTGTTTTGATAACAATGGAAATTGTATTTTCAATAATTAATGTAATCAAACTAAGTTGAAATGTTTAAATATGTTGATTGATTCAAAGGTTATATAATTGAATTATTTTTACGAGATTTGTGAATTTGGTAATTAAGTGTTAAATTGTGTGATTTGAAATAACATTTTGTTAAATGTTTCAGAGGTTACGTGAAAGTATTGCTGTATGGGGTATATATTTTGTGTATGTCAGTTTAAATGGACTGTAAGTATAAAAATTTTATAATACCAGTCAAGTATAATGAAAATGTTTACAGGTGTAGATCAGATGAAAAGATTTTAATTCAATAATGAGATGATTTGAAATAATTGTGTTAAATACAAAAATCATAATTAAAAAATTTAATAATAACTGAAAGATGATATATAATAATTATTAATAAAAAATTTGAAAATTTTAAGGTGATGAATGAGTTAAATGATTAACGATTGATGATGGATAATGTTGTATATAAAATTTTCATTATTTAGTTATTAAGGCGCTATTGCTGGGGTGGCCTGTGCCCCAGTAGATAGTGAAATGGGTTGGGGGTAACCGTGAGTGTTACCTCCATCGGAGGCCGAATGGCGAAAATGTGCGGCACACCTTTATAGTACAAAATTAATTTGTACCCTGATAGACGCTCGTGCCGCACATAACAAAGATGATGTAGAACAGGCATTGAAATGAAGGTTAGATTTTCCCGACTTTTCGGGCGATTACTGCCTTACCAGCACTAATCGTGGATTTGGCTAGCGGTCAGCTATGGCCATATCGAGTCCCTTGACCATAGCTGACTTGAAATTGGTTTATAATAGAAATTAAATGGGGGGTGAAATTAGGGGAAATCCAGGAACTATGGAACAGCGGCTGCCACTCTGTCCGCGTGGGGACAGCATAGCCAGGTGGTAGACCCGTTTTAAGGGCGTTTCAATATAAAACAAGGATATGTCGATATCCACAATTGTTAAAATGTCAAGCCGAAGCAAAGACACGGAGATGTCCAATTCCTCCAAATATGCAGTCTTTGTGAAAGCAAAAAGGCGCTACAGTCTTACATAAATTACAATAGTGTGTGTGGATCAAGGGGTTGCTCAGATAAGCAACGTACTTAAATTTTGTAAATTAAAAATGATAAATCAATTTTGCTCTAATTAAACGCTTGTAGTCTGCTTTGATAAATAGGGTTTCATACATTCAGTATGCTGTGTTCATTCTATATTTTATTGTGTTCAATGTATTATTTTATTGTGTTAGAAGTAGGAATTGAAATAGGTGTTTTATATAATTTGTGTATTTTTGAAACTAAGTAAATAACTAAACCGACTGGCAGGCGGTTGACGTAATAGTACCAGAGTCAGAAAGAGGGGAAACATTGATGGTAGATGTAAGGATTGCTAAAAATATGTATTTCACAGAATGTATATAATTTTGAAATGTGTTTTTACTTTGCTAGGAATGTCAGCTGATCAGTAGTAAAATGTCAATGTTAAATTGTTTATTGATGATCAAGGTAATTAATGTTAAATATAATGTTGTAATGTGTTAAAGATGTTATTTTGAATGATGAAGAAAGTAATTTGAGGTTTAAGATTTTAAATAGTTTGTGAAAGTTAATAACAGATAGATGTTGGGGTGATTAATATTTTGTGGGGACATATAGATCAGTCCAAGTCAAAGTTAAAGTGGTAGTAGAGAGAAAAATATTGTTTTGAGTTAATGTAATGTTGTTGTGAGTTAATGTAATAGATATTGAGAAATATTGATGTTGACACAGTAGTTATGGGGAATATATGTAGAGTATTGAGTGATATATTGATATTATTAAATGGTGATGTTATTTTGTTGTAGTTGAAGTGAGGTAATAAGATTGAGATTTGGGGATGGCAATTTTGTAAGAGGGGATAGTGTAATGTGGGAGTCCGCAACAAAAGGGTTGGGACGGGAAGGGACCGATTTGGCGGGAAGGGGTTGCCTTAGGTAGAATCCAGGGACCAGATTAAGGAAATGAGCTTTTGGGGGGGGGAAACACTTATCCTAAGTACAAAGGGTCAGAGATTATTTTTTTTATATATCGAGAGAACGATGTAGATTGAGTAATGGTAAGTTGGGTTTAGAGATTGCTTGATAGATATTTTGATAGAGATGGGTGTCCTGATAGTTAAAGTTTTAGTGGTATTAGAGTCAGAGTGAGAAAGATTATATATGTATACATGCCAAGTGGCAAACCAAGCTGAGATAAATAATTAAATCACCCAAAGTAATGGAAAGTGAGAATAATAAAGAAAGAGATTTATAGTTGAATATAAAAAATTTTAATCGAAACCAGTGACAAATTTTGATAGAATTTGGAAATGTAAAGTTAGAAAGTGTTTATTTGAATAATTTAAATGTCAATTTGATTGTTATTTATAATAATATTTTATTATTTTAAATGTTTTATTTTACTATGTTTTTATGTTTCAAGATAGAATTTTACAGGTGTTTAAGGTATTTTCAAATATAACTTGTGTATAACGTATGTAGGTCAAGGTTTTTGACTTGACCCAGTTTTGATCAGCTGATGGGTGAGGTCATATACTTCGGCATGTTTAGCTAGGAAGTTAATCCAATTTTTGTTTTTAATCAATTTGAACAATTTTTAAATAAAATTTCAATATGGAAAGAAAATATTTTAATAAATTTAAATTTTTTGAATTTAAAATTTGTTTTTGGAAATTTTCTTGAAAAAAAAATTCTTGATTTTGCGCCTGCCATGTAATTGATAGTTTGGAACTCTGATTATTGTAGTGTTTGTGTACTAATCGTGTTTATTATTATTGAATTATTTTATTGAATTGTATTGTTAGACTCTAGGTGTAATCACTTGTTAGGTTAAGGATGTTCTTATTTTTAAGAAATGTTCAATTGATTTAATTTTTTAATAACAAAACACTAATGAAGAGAATAATTCAGTATAGATGCAAAATTTGTGTTTTGATTTTCAATGAAAACAGCTAATGAGTTGTAATTTAAAAAATTTTCAAAGAATATTTCAATTTTTCAGTAGGTAATGTAAGTGTGTGCGTGAGCCCAGTATCTGCTAGAGGCAGCCCAGTTTGCAGAAAAAGGGGAAACATATCGGTGGAGGATCTGGCATGATCTAAGCCAGGGATTTAGGATTTTTGGGGTAGCATGATAGAAGGTGAGGTGCGCTGTGGTGCGTGTCTGTTCGATTTTTCGGTGTTGGGATCTCATTCAGATGCGTCCATAGTCGCCGAACCAGGGGGGTCGGTTACCCATGAAGTGTAAGAACAAAAGGGGGTTGTTGGCACCAGTTCCTCACCGGTCCTCTTAGGGGTTTTATCAATGAGATTTCTTCTGTTTTGACAGAAGACCTCTCATTGAGGGGGTATTGTAATGGGCCAAATTTATGGGTATTTTATTTTATTTCATTTTCGGGGATTTATAAAAATATTTGTGAAGCCTAATTTCAACAAAGACAGACCACGTGTTGTAAGAGCAGTTTTAACAAAGGCGCAGCAATATCACGTTGTGCAATCGGTAGAGGAATTTACCAAGCCTCATTTCCAAGAACTTTGTTTGTGTGTGACCGGGCGCTCGTATGCATGACACGGGCATACACGCGCGGTGACGCTACTTGGTACCATTCAAGATGGCTAAGAAGCAATTTTAATTCGCTTTCATCTACCAGGCGACGGATATGAAACTTTAAGTCACGCCTACTCTGTGACATCGAGCCATAAGCGCCTAAATATCGTCGGCGTGAAACACAGAAAAAACTCCTATATATCCGGCATACAGCCACTAAACTGTAACAACTCAGGCTGTGAGCGACGACGAAATCCGTTCGCCGGCAGGCATTAATATCCGTCCGCATGCTATAGGCAGTCCACGAAAAACCCAACAGCTTACAGACGTAGTTAGTGCCACGCGGGCCCGGTCGGGTTGAACTGTTTAAATATGAATAACCAAGTGTAATAATGCCTTCATACCGACCGGGACCCGAGGAAGTAATGGATATATAACGAGAGAAGTATAGTGGTCAGCGAGTGAAATATTTAAAGTGCCGTGAATAACGAAGCGAGAACGCGTGTTCGGGCGGTGTTTCGATAGATGTGCGAATTTTAAAACAAATGGGGTTTTCTAAAAATAAGGTATTGTAAATAGTATGAGAGAATGAGCAGGCTGGGCTGTACTTATACTTTTATATAAATATAATATAATAATTCAATTAACATGTTTATACTATACGATTGATCATATTTCTATTTTATCTAATTTTCAAAGAGAAGAACAGTAAACGTAATTATTTCAGATATAAATATAATGTAATAATTCAATTAACATGTTTATACCAGACGATTGATCATATTTTTATTTTATCTAATTTTCAAAGAGAAGAACATTAAACGTAATCATTTCATAAGATAAAAATGTGTTAGTCTAAGTTATTTCGTCATAACCACTTTCTCATTTCTGTGCTGCAAGATTCGTCTAAACGTTCCTGGGATCTTCTGAATTATTATTTTGGGGGTAGTCAGATGGCGAAATTGTCCCGTTTTTATTTAAGGTAAAGTGTAAAGGTCTCCATATCTGTCCTTCAAAGATATAGGTGGCGACTCTGGCTTCTGGTAAAAAATTTATGCAGCAGGTAAGTGAACAAGACTGCAGGTAAGTTCTGGCAGAAGTATTTTATTTATTTAATGTATTTCGATATATTTTGTATGTTTACAGGCAAAAACTTATAAACTCAGAGATTAATAACCCAAATGACCAATGACTGATAAACTGACAATAACCTGACACAATAGATCGGATAAATACAAAAGGAACCACGGAACAATGAAGAAGAAGCTAAGAACTAAATGTAATCAAGACATTAAGAATGAACATTGTAAATCCCTAATAATGACCATTAAAATGTATGTTAACAAATGAACTAATGTAATTAGAGTGTAGATGAGATTTACCTAGGTTAATAATGTTAATGAAAGATAATAATGTTATGTATATTTTATTGATAAAGGAATGTGTTTATAAATATAAGTTAGGGAATTAATAATACACACACCCTAATAAATAGTGATGAATATAATCAAAACTAGTAAACATACCCTAAGGCAAATCAAGGCCACAGTTAATTATCAAAAGTGATCATTTGTGAAGGGAAAATAAAATAAACAATTGTAATCAGTAACCCCATGATGATACTAACATCAATAAACAACCCAGTGAATAATTAAGTGAGTGGACGAAGGAGTATATTAATATAAAGTGGTGACATGTAGTAATAGCATGTTGCACATAGTGAGTGAAAGTGTATAAGTCAAAAACCTTCTATGAAGGAAAAAGTGTAGTTGGTGAACTTCAAAAAGTATCCTAATTAGTAAACTGTGTTAGAATAACAGGAAGACCAGTGATAAACTTTGTACTAGTAAGTAAGAGGAACTTATTATAATGTAAGTAAAGTAAGCCATAGGTAATAAGGATTATAGTTTAAGATAGAAATTAAGGCATTGGAATGAAGGACAAACAAGAACGATAGACACTTTTTTCTAGTGAAGGAATGGAGGAATAGTATATATTGTGTAAAGTATAAATTAATGTTAGTATAATAAGGATGTTGTTACTGTTTTAAAAGAACCAATATAATGTAATGAATTGTTAATTGAACCAGATAGTAGAAGGGAGCAGAAAGGTAGTTAGAAGTTATTTCAGGCTTGAACCTGTAAAGAAAATGTTTATTACTATAATAAGAGGTGGAGTTAGGAACACCAATGTTTATTGCTTGTTTTGTTAAAAAATTGTGTTAAAAATACAAAATGTAAAGGTAAGAAGCTACTAAGAAATGTTAGATAGTAGTATAGTAAAATCTAGGCTCTAGGCCTAACTGTTAAATAAGAATTTAGTAAATTTGAGAACAAATAATAGTCCAATATCGAAGCAGAGTATAACAAATGTTTAAACAAATTAAGTGAGTATTCCTAATACCAAAAGGTATGAATAACAGCCTATTTTGAATAAAATATATGTAAAATATAAATATGAAAAATAACAAAAATGTAATTAGCTACTCAAAAGTGACCATGAGGGATATCAAAATGACCCTTATGAAAAATTATGAACAATGGTATTCATGTAATAAACCTAGCTATTAATATAAGATAGAAATCTTCATTTGAAGATAGTTTGTAAAATTAAACTAAAATAAGACATTAAAACATAACAATGACTTAAATTAATGACCAATGAGAATTAGCATAATTTATTAGGTAACCATAGCAACCGAAATTTATTGCAAAAAACCGTTGAATTTTCGATAGTCCATTATTGACCGACGCCGAGGGCGGATTGAGTAGCTCTCACCCCAAAATTTAATTCCAAATAAGTGAATTTTAACCAAAATCAAAGGAAAGGAAGATTATGTTAGCAGCCCAGGGAATCCTGGATAATATATTATTTATTAAATTTGTTCACAACCCATAATTACCCAAGGAAATCAAGAAGACGTCTGGAAGAATAGATGACGACTAATCCCGAAGGAAGATCATAAGGACCTACTTCAATTCAAGAAGACGGACGATCGCAGAACGAGTACGAGGCCGAAGTTTACCGGAAAAACCGTCTGGACGAGATTAATGAGATTCCGAAGAATAGAAGACGACTGAATCCATCCGGAAGAAGAAGATGGCATCGCAGAAGCTCCATCGAAAATTGATGAGTATAAACAATAATCCCATTAAACGAATTCCATATTTTTCTATCAACAATAATAAACCACAAGTTTCACTTCACTGATCACTATTCTGATTTAGAACTGAAGGTATTGGTAATATCACTATTTGAACTTTAATCAATCGATAATTATTTAAATTGAGATATAATAAATAGTTAACAAACATTTCTAATTGACAAATCCTAACCAAAAAAATTTTACTAAATCTCATTGATGATTACTCACTCGAATGTATTAAAATATTGATTTTTTTTGTGTACCTAGTATTAAGGATTATTATAAGTTTGTGTATTTTAGCCGTAGTCAAATATTTCTGTAGCCAAAAGGACTTATTAACACCCCTGAGTAAAAGCATTTTAATTGTAAACCTACGATAACCGTCAAGACGGTGTGTATACAAAACATTGGAACTGAGCATGCTAACTGAGTAACTGTAATAGCCGGTGCTAAAAATAAAATTAATGTACTACTAAATAATTGAAACCTATCAAAGTGTTAATAAATATTCTTATTCTGCAACACTGTATGTTTGATTCGAGTAAATTAAGATAATAAATAAAAATTTATTGAAGTGAAAACCTCAAAACAAGACGTTAGCCAAGTCGACACTGCAGAAAGGCGTGTGCCAATCAGGTGGCGAGGCGGCAATATTCAAACCAAACGGTTTGATAAGTAAACATAGTAATAAGTAAACTGTATCTCTCACCATTTGGTTTGAATATTGCCGCCTCGCCACCTGATTGGCACACGCCTTTCTGCAGTGTCGACTTCGCTAACGTCTTGTTTTGAGGTAAGAGAAGGTACAATTCGACTTGCTACACGCAAATAACAGTGACAGAATTTATTGAAATTATTAATAACTTCAATCATACACACATACTATACCACGAACCCAACGAGAGAGTTAACAAACGCTCAACACTCACACATATACTATAGGGAGAGAGAACGACTTACAGAACAACACTAACAAAATTTTTAAACACCGTAAGAAGTGGACGTTACAATATTATGAAAAATAGTGAAGGATAAAAAGGTAAACACTTGATAAATCATTAAGAAACACTAAAGGTTTAACAGTGAAAAATATTAGTAATTAAGAAAGTTGTGAAGAATAGTATTAAGTGTAAACAATAAATTAAGATGTATTGAAAACTGAAGAGTGATGATAACCATATTAATTAAAAAAGAAATCTTATTGATAAGTTTAAAAGTATATAATAGTATTTAAAAGGGAGAATCACATGAAAAAGTAAACAGATAGTGGTACCATGGAGGGAAGGTAATGATAATATAAAACATAAGAATGTAAAACTAATCAATAAACACCCATGTTATAAGGTATTATTATTTAAGTAAGTTCAAAAAGTGTGATGTTGATTATCACCCAAAAAATAATATAAAATGAAATAAATTGTAAACAAATATTATCAAAAAAATTGTTAAATAATTGTTTAAGCAAGTTTATGAATAGGATATGGCTGGAAGAATTATACAGACCATAGACCTAGATGTTGTATTTTATGTGAACAAAAGTAGTAAATAATAGCCACATTGTTATTATAGGCAAATTAAATAAGTAAGAAAGTAAAGAAATGTATGACTTAGGAAACGAGAAAACCAGTTAGTAAACAATTAGCAATTCATGATGTATAAAATAATAGTAACATACTAATAACACAAAAACAGAACCAAAACACATAAAAAAATAACACAACCAGTAATAATAACAAAACAAAGCTCATTAGGCTAAAAAGAGATGTAATTTGTACAAAATAAGTAAAAACCCATTATGGCTACTTAGGCCTATGAAATGCCTAACTGTCAAAAACAAATAACTACAAACTGTAACAAAATAACAAAGAAACTAGCAAATCCAAGGTGAACAATTAACCAAGGATAATTTGTAAATCATAATAAAAGCAAAATATTAGAATAAGAACTCAAATTAAAAGAGAAATGTAATTAGCAAATAATAATATAATTGTAAAATTACAAAACATACAATAACCCAACCTTGAGGGATATCAAAATAATCTTTGAAAGGAAATACATACCCCCATAGTATGTACATACATTGGGAAATACATACATACATAGTGACAATATTTAATACTTAGGAAGGAAGATAGAGGAATAAAAGCAATCAGAAGATATACAAGGATTTTGAAAAGAATTCAAAAATGATAACAATGGATTTATGTCAATCTAAGCCAATCAGATTTAATTAGTAACCATAGAAACGAACGTTGGTGGCAAAATTTTCGTTGAATATCGCTACTCGTAAAGTGATGCTCTTGCAGAACAGAAGCCGAATTTTGAACGACCAATTTTTAATCAAAAAATGTAAAAATAGTAAACAAAATTAAAAACTATGATCGAATAAGAAGCAGATGAACAACCGGAACAGTTAACTAAAGCCAAGGACCATTTTACCAGGAAATTAAATGAAAATATGACCACATCTAATATGAAAAGGACGCCAGACTTACTTAAGCCCCAAGATTAATGAAAACTGAAAACTATTGCAGCCCAATCCTCTTCCGACTCAATGATTGGTAACACCAAGTCATCTGATGTGTTAAGTATCCTTGAATTACCCAATTTCCAAAAATAAACTCACTTTAAATATTTCTAAAAATAATTTGAACTCTCACTATAAACCGAATATTCTCTTTCAAAGATTAATTAAGAAATATAACACACTCAAAATTTTTTAACATAAAAGATAACCTGTTGTTTGAATACGAACTTTAGAAACACATTTAACGACACTACAGAACTGATTATAACCACACACTTTATTATTTAAGTACACATTAAGTAAGGTAATGTACTTTTTATTGTAATCATAGGAATTATTTGTCTTGTAATCAAAAGAATCCCAGATTTTGGAACGAAAATAATTGTAATAACTAAACAACTCAGCAGCCATGCTGATATGAATACCTCGTTACCAAAATCGATTCGTCATCCTGAGAAAAATTGTTTCATGTAAAATGTCGGTGCAAATTTATTAATCAACAAATATAATTTAATTGTCAAACTGAAATTTTACTTATCAACCATTAAAATAACTAGTACAGGGAGTAACCGTTGTTATTATTTCATAGGGAGTGTATCATATAATTTGCGTTTGTTAGCGAATTAGCTTTGACGGTACAGCGCTCACGCTGCAAATCAACACACTACATGATCGAGTCAGTCGTCTTACCAAGGCAGGTAGTATTTGAATGCTACGGCCGTCACAGCTGTGAACTTATTTATAACATATTATCTAAGAATTTTAATTGTTTTTAATAAACAATTTGGCGCCACCCGGGAATCACAAATCCTATTTACTAACAGGTAAGGTTACTACCGCATTGTACTGGTAATTACAACATCGCTACGGACATCGTTAGCGCAAGAATAGATGTAACGACCCCAGTGCGAGACGAACGCACCCTACATACACAATATACACGTCGTTATCAGAGATGACCACGTTCAATCGTTACAGATTGGCGACCAACTGGTGAGGCTAGAAAAGAAGAAGACTAGCGGCGATTATGAGACATTCTTTGGTTACAACACAAAGACGAAAAAAGATGAAACAAAAAGATATGCTACAACAACAAACGAAAATGCCCAAACAACAGAACCAATTGAGCTATGCAGAATGGACGACAGGGTTATTTAAAAAATTCAGCAAGGAGATGGAGTACATCAAGAAAAATACCACGGATCACGAACGAGCACAGATGACTCGTGCTAATGCAGTGGGAATGCCAAACGACAAAATGTCACTGAGAGATATTTATGATGAAATGTGGAAGCTGGACACCAAGTATAATGAAGAAGAGACTATCGGGACAGCCCACGAAAAACGTGATAACAAGGTGGAAAGAATGACTGAAGAAGATTGGCAAAAATGGTACAATAATGAAATACAAATGAAAAACGAAAGAACGGGAGTATACGCACTGGTGACAGAGGAATATACACAGGAGGAGTATGAACAATGGAGACAATCAATAAGACAACCAGAAAAACCAATACAAACAGAAAACGCAGAATTAAGGGAATGGATAAGGGTTATGTTTGAACTATCCAGAGAAGATATTTGTAATTGGAGGAAGGTACATAATCAAGTAGAAGAGTTCAAGGAATTGCCAAATAATAAAAAAATGAAACAACCAAAAACTCAAATAAAAAAAGAAGTAATCAAGGACGTGGAAGTGAAGCAACAGAAGAAAATGCCAGAACTCACACAAGAAGAGACGGAATTGGATAGCTTGATGAGGATGATGATGGAGCAGTTCGAACAAAGAAAGCAAGACAAGGAAGAAGCAAAAGAACAAAGGAAGGAAGACAGGGAATTTTTAAACGAAACATTCGATAGGGGTTTCAGAAAGTTAAGAGAGACAATACATCGTGGTTTCACACAATTAAATGAAACACCAGACAGCACTTCTGAAGGTATCAAAGAAACGTTGAATAAGAACAGGGAACCGATGAATCAGGAAATAAAAGAGAAGGATGAGGAAATAGAGAATAAAGAAGACAAAAGTATATTGTTTTCTGAAAATAAAAATAACAAAAATGAAGAGAAAATTAAACACATAAAAACCAACCGGAGAGGAGTAAAGAAGAATCGAATAATTAAGAAGATTAAGAAAACAAAAGATATGGGAAAAATATATAAAAAGAAACTACTAAAAACAAGAAAAGAAGTGGAGATGATGAAGCATGGACTAATTGATGTGTTTAATTTACCCCTTACTGACCAAAGCAAGTTAATGAAATATAAAGACTGTAGGAGGACCTTAAAAGCAATTATAGAGGGAATTCACAACAAACCAGCGGATGAAAAATTCAGCAAATCTATACTTAAATGGAAGATGCCAGAAATAGAAAGGACTTACAACAAAACAGTGTATAAGAAATTAAGGAGGTCCCTAAAACACTGGAGCACACCAGAATGGGAAATGCAAAATAAAAAATCAATAATAACATTAACGAAGGAGGTACAATTAACAACTTCTTTGATTAATCAAAATGTATTGAATGACGTATGCATGAAGACAACTGAACATATGATATTAGAAGAATTGTGGTACAAAATAGAAGATACCTATTTCACAAGAACGAAAATAGTTCTACACACCGAGGTCATCCGAAGCACAAGTGGAGAGGAAATGATGGACCATGGGTAAACAAAATGAAGATACACACCGAGAAATGGGACTGATCTTCAGGATAATGACCAGGCAAACCAATGGAAGGGAAGGAGTATTAAATTAAATTAAACCAATTAATAATAACCAAAACAAGAATTGACAAGAAATGACTAAACGACTAAGACGAATTAGATGAGAACTAATAAACCATAATAAATAAATTTAAAAAAATTTGTCCAGAATAAATGTAGAAAACCAAACATTTGAAGGAGAAAAGGAGAAGATTGCCAAAGTGTATTACATATTAAAGGATAGGAAGGACCTGGAAGATATTCTAAGCGAAATAATGGTACAGCAGAAACAAGATTCAAAATTACTAAACATAAGAAGAAGACTATTAAAAGATGAAGAAAGTATCAATAAATATTATTGCATCCACCAAGATATACTCTTTATTAGAACCAAAAAGAATCAAAGAACGTGGAAACTTGTAGTTCCAAATTCATTAGAAAACAAGATAATTAAAGATTACCATGTTCGATACGGACATATGGGAACATTAAAAATTGTAAAAGCATTGGAAGAGGAAATCTTTATCAAAAATATAACAAGAAAAGTAAACCAGGATATTAAAACATGCACAATATGTCAGATGGTCAAAACAAATAACGAGAAAAAAGAAGGAACAATGATACCCATCACTTCAAACACCAAGCTAGAAAAAGTGTTTCTCGACATATGTGGACCATTCCCACGTAGCGGAGGGAGACAAATATAAGTCTATAGTAATCATATTGGACCATTACACAAAGTACACAAAATTATACGCAATAAACCGAGCTACTACGAAGAAAATATTGGACATAATAAAAAATAAATACATCACCGAAGTTGGAAAACCATACATGGTTATAACAGACCACGGGACACAATTCAAAGGAAAGAAGTGGCGAGATGAATTATTAAAAGAGAACATAAAAACATATAAAACATCCAAATACCACCCTAGTAGTAATCCCGCAGAAAGAGTGTTAAGAGAGGTGGGACGTATACTAAGAACTTATTGCTATGATAACCAAAAGGAATGGCAGAAATATTTAGCTTCAACCGAAGAATTTCTAAATACAAGTTACCACCAGTTTATTGAGAACACCCCATATTTAATGATGTTTGGAGGAAAACCCCATAGAGAGATACAAGAACTAATAGACTTCCCAATCAACCCAGAAGACCCGTATGATGAAAACAAATGTTATAGCTGTATTATAGAGAAAATTGAGAAGCAAAAAGCAAAGTATTCACAAAACCAACCTAAAATAATAAAATATAACGAAGGAGAAAGAGTATTAATAAAAAACCGTGAACTACCCAGTACACTTGAAGGGATAGCCAAAAAACTGCTATTATTATCCATAGGACCTTATGTCATCACCAAAGACAATGGAAACAATACTTATGAAATAAGTAACATAACCACCAAAAAGATAAAAGGAGTTTACAATCAAGCTTCTATAAAAAAGTTTTACGAAGAAAAATAACTTATAATAAGTAAATAAACAAATACCAAAATTCAAAAATTATGTAAGCACAACTTTCAACAATATTTCGATGGTATATGAGGGGGGAAAAAAAAGCTACAAAAATTCCTATAAAAAAGTAAAGTAAGAACCACAAACTTAAACAAAAAATGCCAATAAAGGAATAAGTTACAAAAATTCCTATAAAGTAAGAACCACAAACTTACTATAATATTTAAACAAAAAGTACTAAGAAAGGAATCAGTTACAAAAATTCCTATAAAAAAGTAAGAACCACAAACTTACTATAATATTTAAACAAAAAAAAAAGAAGGAATAAGTTACAAAAATTTCTACAAAGTAAGATCAACTTACAATAAAATAAAGTTGACATAGGAAGTATAATATAAAAAATTATAAGAAAGGAATAAGTTACAAAAATTCCTATAAAGTAAGAAAAACAAACTTACAAAAATTATTTAGAATAATATTTCAAACAAAATGAATTAAACAAAAATAAAATCAAACACGAAACGCTAAGACAAATACCTGAAATTATAATGAATTCAATGTATTCAAAGAAAAAAAAAGAGAAAAAAACTGAACTGGTACGAGGAAGAAAAAGAAGTTATGTATAAAACAAATATACAGAAAATGGCTAAAGCAGAATATTGCTAAACAACCAAGAAAAAGAAAAAAGATGTCTAAGATAATTAAAATGATCACAAGAAGAAAAGAAAAACAAACTAATGAAAAGTTAGAAATGATGAAATTAACAACTAAATAAATAAAAAACAACCAACTGTATGAGTAGATGACAGAATATAGCAAAGGTACAGCGGAAGGAAGAATGAGTAAAAGGCCAAAGTGATCTAAAAACAAACCACAAAGTGGACAATCCCAAAAAATATTATTATTATTAATTTAAGTCACAAGATGACAAAAAAGGTATTTAAGATTGACTGAGAATAAGTCCAGCAATCAAAAAATTAACTGAGCAGAGATGATGTTCCTCTGGTCTCAGAAAAAATGAGTAGTAATGGAAGAAACCAGCTACTAAAAGTTAGGGAAAAATTATATATAAAAGGGAGAACACACTAATGGAAATAAATAAAAATAGATCTACATAAAATGGAATGGAACAAGTAAGAATAGAAATAAGAAAGAAGAAACAAACAAGAAAGAAAAGGGAAAAATAATATATAACTGATAATTTCATAAAAAACTATGCTAGTGTTTTATCAAAATGATCAATTTTGAAGGAGAGGCATTATGTTACAACACAAATAAGCCACCCCAATACCAGGGATAAAAAAGATGATTCTGAGTATTAAAAAGTAATTCATATAAAATAAAATGTTTAATATAAAGAAAATAAAAAGACAATGACATGACAAATGACGACATGACCTAACCCAAGTGATTGACCCAACCAAAAGAAGAAGGGAACAACGAAAAACAAACAAGAATAAACCCAAAGAAGAAAGTAATTGACCCAAAACAAATGAAGAAGGGAAAAAACTGAAACCAAACAAAAATGAAACAAATTAAAGGAATTGAATGACTCAATGCAACATATTAAAATGAACCAAAGGAGAAGGTGAAAAAACAAGATATAAAGAAAAGACACTGAAGGTGAAGAAGGAGGAAAATGAAAAAGAAACAAACACAAGATAAAGGGAAATAAATAAAAAGGAAATCGAATGATAAGACACAAACAACTAATAAAGAATAAAAGAAAGAGAAATGATACACTCATGTAATGTTGAATAAGGAACCAATGACTAACCTAAGTAATAAATAAATATTATTATCAATTAAGTAATAAAGGTAAATGATATTCGATTAAACTCAATTAAAGAATGTTGAGTATAAAAGCAAACTAACCCACAAATTAGAGTTAGATGTAATGATAAAACATAGAGACATAAAATTGTTAATATTATTAATGATATTTGTAATGAAAGTGATAGTACGGTAGTGAGATAGTAATTAGAGGGATTACCCATTTAGAAACACTTAAAACAAAAACATTTGTGAAGTGCAAAATAAAAGTGTAAAAACCCTAAAGTAAAGTGATAAAGCAAGAACACTAAATAAATTATAATAAACCATAGATAATTTAAAAGTGAAGGTGAGGTATAAATAAAAATAATGTATTATAAAGAATGTTAATATTATAAAAAATAGTGAAGGATAAAAAGGTAAACACTTGATAAATCATTAAGAAACACTAAAGGTTTAACAATGAAAAATATTAGTAATTAAGAAAGTTGTGAAGGATAGTATTAAGTGTAAACAATAAATTAAGATGTATTGAACACAGAAGAGTGATGATAACCATATTAATTAAAAAAGAAATCTTATTGATAAGTTTAAAAGTATATAATAGTATTTAAAAGGGAGAATCCCATGAAAAAGTAAACAGATAGTGGTACCATGGAGGGAAGGTAAAGATAATTTAAAACATAAGAATGTAAAACTAATCAATAAATACCCATGTTATAAGGTATTATTATTTAAGTAAGTTCAAAAAGTGTGATGTTGATTATCACCCAAAAAATAATATAAAATGAAATAAATTGTAAACAAATATTATCAAAAAAATTGTTAAATAATTGTTTAAGCAAGTTTATGAATAGGATATGGCTGGAAGAATTATACAGACCATAGACCTAGATGTTGTATTTTATGTGAACAAAAGTAGTAAATAATAGCCACATTGTTATTATAGGCAAATTAAATAAGTAAGAAAGTAAAGAAATGTATGACTTAGGAAACGAGAAAACCAGTTAGTAAACAATTAGCAATTCATGATGTATAAAATAATAGTAACATACTAATAACACAAAAACAGAACCAAAACACATAAAAAAATAACACAACCAGTAATAATAACAAAACAAAGCTCATTACGCTAAAAAGAGATGTAATTTGTACAAAATAAGTAAAAACCCATTATGGCTACTTAGGCCTATGAAATGCCTAACTGTCAAAAACAAACAACTACAAACTGTAACAAAATAACAAAGAAACTAGCAAATCCAAGGTGAACAATTAACCAAGGATAATTTGTAAATCATAATAAAAGCAAAATATTAGAATAAGAACTCAAATTAAAAGAGAAATGTAATTAGCAAATAATAATATAATTGTAAAATTACAAAACATACAATAACCCAACCTTGAGGGATATCAAAATAATCTTTGAAAGGAAATACATACCCCCATAGTATGTACATACATTGGGAAATACATACATACATAGTGACAATATTTAATACTTAGGAAGGAAGATAGAGGAATAAAAGCAATCAGAAGATATACAAGGATTTTGAAAAGAATTCAAAAATGATAACAATGGATTTATGTCAATCTAAGCCAATCAGATTTAATTAGTAACCATAGAAACGAACGTTGGTGGCAAAATTTTCGTTGAATATCGCTACTCGTAAAGTGATGCTCTTGCAGAACAGAAGCCGAATTTTGAACGACCAATTTTTAATCAAAAAATGTAAAAATAGTAAACAAAATTAAAAACTATGATCGAATAAGAAGCAGATGAACAACCGGAACAGTTAACTAAAGCCAAGGACCATTTTACCAGGAAATTAAATGAAAATATGACCACATCTAATATGAAAAGGACGCCAGACTTACTTAAGCCCCAAGATTAATGAAAACTGAAAACTATTGCAGCCCAATCCTCTTCCGACTCAATGATTGGTAACACCAAGTCATCTGATGTGTTAAGTATCCTTGAATTACCCAATTTCCAAAAATAAACTCACTTTAAATATTTCTAAAAATAATTTGAACTCTCACTATAAACCGAATATTCTCTTTCAAAGATTAATTAAGAAATATAACACACTCAAAATTTTTTAACATAAAAGATAACCTGTTGTTTGAATACGAACTTTAGAAACACATTTAACGACACTACAGAACTGATTATAACCACACACTTTATTATTTAAGTACACATTAAGTAAGGTAATGTACTTTTTATTGTAATCATAGGAATTATTTGTCTTGTAATCAAAAGAATCCCAGATTTTGGAACGAAAATAATTGTAATAACTAAACAACTCAGCAGCCATGCTGATATGAATACCTCGTTACCAAAATCGATTCGTCATCCTGAGAAAAATTGTTTCATGTAAAATGTCGGTGCAAATTTATTAATCAACAAATATAATTTAATTGTCAAACTGAAATTTTACTTATCAACCATTAAAATAACTAGTACAGGGAGTAACCGTTGTTATTATTTCATAGGGAGTGTATCATATAATTTGCGTTTGTTAGCGAATTAGCTTTGACGGTACAGCGCTCACGCTGCAAATCAACACACTACATGATCGAGTCAGTCGTCTTACCAAGGCAGGAAGTATTTGAATGCTACGGCCGTCACAGCTGTGAACTTATTTATAACATATTATCTAAGAATTTTAATTGTTTTTAATAAACAATTTGGCGCCACCCGGGAATCACAAATCCCTATTTACTAACAGGTAAGGTTACTACCGCATTGTACTGGTAATTACAACATCGCTACGGACATCGTTAGTGCAAGAATAGATGTAACGACCCCAGTGCGAGACGAACGCACCCTACATACACAATATACACGTCGTTATCAGAGATGACCACGTTCAATCGTTACAGATTGGCGACCAACTGGTGAGGCTAGAAAAGAAGAAGACTAGCGGCGATTATGAGACATTCTTTGGTTACAACACAAAGACGAAAAAAGATGAAACAAAAAGATATGCTACAACAACAAACGAAAATGCCCAAACAACAGAACCAATTGAGCTATGCAGAATGGACGACAGGGTTATTTAAAAAATTCAGCAAGGAGATGGAGTACATCAAGAAAAATACCACGGATCACGAACGAGCACAGATGACTCGTGCTAATGCAGTGGGAATGCCAAACGACAAAATGTCACTGAGAGATATTTATGATGAAATGTGGAAGCTGGACACCAAGTATAATGAAGAAGAGACTATCGGGACAGCCCACGAAAAACGTGATAACAAGGTGGAAAGAATGACTGAAGAAGATTGGCAAAAATGGTACAATAATGAAATACAAATGAAAAACGAAAGAACGGGAGTATACGCACTGGTGACAGAGGAATATACACAGGAGGAGTATGAACAATGGAGACAATCAATAAGACAACCAGAAAAACCAATACAAACAGAAAACGCAGAATTAAGGGAATGGATAAGGGTTATGTTTGAACTATCCAGAGAAGATATTTGTAATTGGAGGAAGGTACATAATCAAGTAGAAGAGTTCAAGGAATTGCCAAATAATAAAAAAATGAAACAACCAAAAACTCAAATAAAAAAAGAAGTAATCAAGGACGTGGAAGTGAAGCAACAGAAGAAAATGCCAGAACTCACACAAGAAGAGACGGAATTGGATAGCTTGATGAGGATGATGATGGAGCAGTTCGAACAAAGAAAGCAAGACAAGGAAGAAGCAAAAGAACAAAGGAAGGAAGACAGGGAATTTTTAAACGAAACATTCGATAGGGGTTTCAGAAAGTTAAGAGAGACAATACATCGTGGTTTCACACAATCAAATGAAACACCAGACAGCACTTCTGAAGGTATCAAAGAAACGTTGAATAAGAACAGGGAACCGATGAATCAGGAAATAAAAGAGAAGGATGAGGAAATAGAGAATAGAGAAGACAAAAGTATATTGTTTTCTGAAAATAAAAATAACAAAAACGAAGAGAAAATTAAACACATAAAAACCAACCGGAGAGGAGTAAAGAAGAATCGAATAATTAAGAAGATTAAGAAAACAAAAGATATGGGAAAAATATATAAAAAGAAACTACTAAAAACAAGAAAAGAAGTGGAGATGATGATGCATGGACTAATTGATGTGTTTAATTTACCCCTTACTGACCAAAGCAAGTTAATGAAATATAAAGACTGTAGGAGGACCTTAAAAGCAATTATAGAGGGAATTCACAACAAACCAGCGGATGAAAAATTCAGCAAATCTATACTTAAATGGAAGATGCCAGAAATAGAAAGGACTTACAACAAAACAGTGTATAACAAATTAAGGAGGTCCCTAAAACACTGGAGCACACCAGAATGGGAAATGCAAAATAAAAAATCAATAATAACATTAACGAAGGAGGTACAATTAACAACTTCTTTGATTAATCAAAATGTATTGAATGACGTATGCATGAAGACAACTGAACATATGATATTAGAAGAATTGTGGTACAAAATAGAAGATACCTATTTCACAAGAACGAAAATAGTTCTACACACCGAGGTCATCCGAAGCACAAGTGGAGAGGAAATGATGGACCATGGGTAAACAAAATGAAGATACACACCGAGAAATGGGACTGATCTTCAGGATAATGACCAGGCAAACCAATGGAAGGGAAGGAGTATTAAATTAAATTAAACCAATTAATAATAACCAAAACAAGAATTGACAAGAAATGACTAAACGACTAAGACGAATTAGATGAGAACTAATAAACCATAATAAATAAATTTAAAAAAATTTGTCCAGAATAAATGTAGAAAACCAAACATTTGAAGGAGAAAAGGAGAAGATCGCCAAAGTGTATTACATATTAAAGGATAGGAAGGACCTGGAAGATATTCTAAGCGAAATAATGGTACAGCAGAAACAAGATTCAAAATTACTAAACATAAGAAGAAGACTATTAAAAGATGAAGAAAGTATCAATAAATATTATTGCATCCACCAAGATATACTCTTTATTAGAACCAAAAAGAATCAAAGAACGTGGAAACTTGTAGTTCCAAATTCATTAGAAAACAAGATAATTAAAGATTACCATGTTCGATACGGACATATGGGAACATTAAAAATTGTAAAAGCATTGGAAGAGGAAATCTTTATCAAAAATACAACAAGAAAAGTAAACCAGGATATTAAAACATGCACAATATGTCAGATGGTCAAAACAAATAACGAGAAAAAAGAAGGAACAATGATACCCATCACTTCAAACACCAAGCTAGAAAAAGTGTTTCTCGACATATGTGGACCATTCCCACGTAGCGGAGGGAGACAAATATAAGTCTATAGTAATCATATTGGACCATTACACAAAGTACACAAAATTATACGCAATAAACCGAGCTACTACGAAGAAAATATTGGACATAATAAAAAATAAATACATCACCGAAGTTGGAAAACCATACATGGTTATAACAGACCACGGGACACAATTCAAAGGAAAGAAGTGGCGAGATGAATTATTAAAAGAGAACATAAAAACATATAAAACATCCAAATACCACCCTAGTAGTAATCCCGCAGAAAGAGTGTTAAGAGAGGTGGGACGTATACTAAGAACTTATTGCTATGATAACCAAAAGGAATGGCAGAAATATTTAGCTTCAACCGAAGAATTTCTAAATACAAGTTACCACCAGTTTATTGAGAACACCCCATATTTAATGATGTTTGGAGGAAAACCCCATAGAGAGATACAAGAACTAATAGACTTCCCAATCAACCCAGAAGACCCGTATGATGAAAACAAATGTTATAGCTGTATTATAGAGAAAATTGAGAAGCAAAAAGCAAAGTATTCACAAAACCAACCTAAAATAATAAAATATAACGAAGGAGAAAGAGTATTAATAAAAAACCGTGAACTACCCAGTACACTTGAAGGGATAGCCAAAAAACTGCTATTATTATCCATAGGACCTTATGTCATCACCAAAGACAATGGAAACAATACTTATGAAATAAGTAACATAACCACCAAAAAGATAAAAGGAGTTTACAATCAAGCTTCTATAAAAAAGTTTTACGAAGAAAAATAACTTATAATAAGTAAATAAACAAATACCAAAATTCAAAAATTATGTAAGCACAACTTTCAACAATATTTCGATGGTATATGAGGGGGGAAAAAAAAGCTACAAAAATTCCTATAAAAAAGTAAAGTAAGAACCACAAACTTAAACAAAAAATGCCAATAAAGGAATAAGTTACAAAAATTCCTATAAAGTAAGAACCACAAACTTACTATAATATTTAAACAAAAAGTACTAAGAAAGGAATCAGTTACAAAAATTCCTATAAAAAAGTAAGAACCACAAACTTACTATAATATTTAAACAAAAAAAAAAGAAGGAATAAGTTACAAAAATTTCTACAAAGTAAGATCAACTTACAATAAAATAAAGTTGACATAGGAAGTATAATATAAAAAATTATAAGAAAGGAATAAGTTACAAAAATTCCTATAAAGTAAGAAAAACAAACTTACAAAAATTATTTAGAATAATATTTCAAACAAAATGAATTAAACAAAAATAAAATCAAACACGAAACGCTAAGACAAATACCTGAAATTATAATGAATTCAATGTATTCAAAGAAAAAAAAAGAGAAAAAAACTGAACTGGTACGAGGAAGAAAAAGAAGTTATGTATAAAACAAATATACAGAAAATGGCTAAAGCAGAATATTGCTAAACAACCAAGAAAAAGAAAAAAGATGTCTAAGATAATTAAAATGATCACAAGAAGAAAAGAAAAACAAACTAATGAAAAGTTAGAAATGATGAAATTAACAACTAAATAAATAAAAAACAACCAACTGTATGAGTAGATGACAGAATATAGCAAAGGTACAGCGGAAGGAAGAATGAGTAAAAGGCCAAAGTGATCTAAAAACAAACCACAAAGTGGACAATCCCAAAAAATATTATTATTATTAATTTAAGTCACAAGATGACAAAAAAGGTATTTAAGATTGACTGAGAATAAGTCCAGCAATCAAAAAATTAACTGAGCAGAGATGATGTTCCTCTGGTCTCAGAAAAAATGAGTAGTAATGGAAGAAACCAGCTACTAAAAGTTAGGGAAAAATTATATATAAAAGGGAGAACACACTAATGGAAATAAATAAAAATAGATCTACATAAAATGGAATGGAACAAGTAAGAATAGAAATAAGAAAGAAGAAACAAACAAGAAAGAAAAGGGAAAAATAATATATAACTGATAATTTCATAAAAAACTATGCTAGTGTTTTATCAAAATGATCAATTTTGAAGGAGAGGCATTATGTTACAACACAAATAAGCCACCCCAATACCAGGGATAAAAAAGATGATTCTGAGTATTAAAAAGTAATTCATATAAAATAAAATGTTTAATATAAAGAAAATAAAAAGACAATGACATGACAAATGACGACATGACCTAACCCAAGTGATTGACCCAACCAAAAGAAGAAGGGAACAACGAAAAACAAACAAGAATAAACCCAAAGAAGAAAGTAATTGACCCAAAACAAATGAAGAAGGGAAAAAACTGAAACCAAACAAAAATGAAACAAATTAAAGGAATTGAATGACTCAATGCAACATATTAAAATGAACCAAAGGAGAAGGTGAAAAAACAAGATATAAAGAAAAGACACTGAAGGTGAAGAAGGAGGAAAATGAAAAAGAAACAAACACAAGATAAAGGGAAATAAATAAAAAGGAAATCGAATGATAAGACACAAACAACTAATAAAGAATAAAAGAAAGAGAAATGATACACTCATGTAATGTTGAATAAGGAACCAATGACTAACCTAAGTAATAAATAAATATTATTATCAATTAAGTAATAAAGGTAAATGATATTCGATTAAACTCAATTAAAGAATGTTGAGTATAAAAGCAAACTAACCCACAAATTAGAGTTAGATGTAATGATAAAACATAGAGACATAAAATTGTTAATATTATTAATGATATTTGTAATGAAAGTGATAGTACGGTAGTGAGATAGTAATTAGAGGGATTACCCATTTAGAAACACTTAAAACAAAAACATTTGTGAAGTGCAAAATAAAAGTGTAAAAACCCTAAAGTAAAGTGATAAAGCAAGAACACTAAATAAATTATAATAAACCATAGATAATTTAAAAGTGAAGGTGAGGTATAAATAAAAATAATGTATTATAAAGAATGTTAATATTATAAAAAATAGTGAAGGATAAAAAGGTAAACACTTGATAAATCATTAAGAAACACTAAAGGTTTAACAATGAAAAATATTAGTAATTAAGAAAGTTGTGAAGGATAGTATTAAGTGTAAACAATAAATTAAGATGTATTGAACACAGAAGAGTGATGATAACCATATTAATTAAAAAAGAAATCTTATTGATAAGTTTAAAAGTATATAATAGTATTTAAAAGGGAGAATCCCATGAAAAAGTAAACAGATAGTGGTACCATGGAGGGAAGGTAAAGATAATTTAAAACATAAGAATGTAAAACTAATCAATAAATACCCATGTTATAAGGTATTATTATTTAAGTAAGTTCAAAAAGTGTGATGTTGATTATCACCCAAAAAATAATATAAAATGAAATAAATTGTAAACAAATATTATCAAAAAAATTGTTAAATAATTGTTTAAGCAAGTTTATGAATAGGATATGGCTGGAAGAATTATACAGACCATAGACCTAGATGTTGTATTTTATGTGAACAAAAGTAGTAAATAATAGCCACATTGTTATTATAGGCAAATTAAATAAGTAAGAAAGTAAAGAAATGTATGACTTAGGAAACGAGAAAACCAGTTAGTAAACAATTAGCAATTCATGATGTATAAAATAATAGTAACATACTAATAACACAAAAACAGAACCAAAACACATAAAAAAATAACACAACCAGTAATAATAACAAAACAAAGCTCATTACGCTAAAAAGAGATGTAATTTGTACAAAATAAGTAAAAACCCATTATGGCTACTTAGGCCTATGAAATGCCTAACTGTCAAAAACAAACAACTACAAACTGTAACAAAATAACAAAGAAACTAGCAAATCCAAGGTGAACAATTAACCAAGGATAATTTGTAAATCATAATAAAAGCAAAATATTAGAATAAGAACTCAAATTAAAAGAGAAATGTAATTAGCAAATAATAATATAATTGTAAAATTACAAAACATACAATAACCCAACCTTGAGGGATATCAAAATAATCTTTGAAAGGAAATACATACCCCCATAGTATGTACATACATTGGGAAATACATACATACATAGTGACAATATTTAATACTTAGGAAGGAAGATAGAGGAATAAAAGCAATCAGAAGATATACAAGGATTTTGAAAAGAATTCAAAAATGATAACAATGGATTTATGTCAATCTAAGCCAATCAGATTTAATTAGTAACCATAGAAACGAACGTTGGTGGCAAAATTTTCGTTGAATATCGCTACTCGTAAAGTGATGCTCTTGCAGAACAGAAGCCGAATTTTGAACGACCAATTTTTAATCAAAAAATGTAAAAATAGTAAACAAAATTAAAAACTATGATCGAATAAGAAGCAGATGAACAACCGGAACAGTTAACTAAAGCCAAGGACCATTTTACCAGGAAATTAAATGAAAATATGACCACATCTAATATGAAAAGGACGCCAGACTTACTTAAGCCCCAAGATTAATGAAAACTGAAAACTATTGCAGCCCAATCCTCTTCCGACTCAATGATTGGTAACATCAAGTCATCTGATGTGTTAAGTATCCTTGAATTACCCAATTTCCAAAAATAAACTCACTTTAAATATTTCTAAAAATAATTTGAACTCTCACTATAAACCGAATATTCTCTTTCAAAGATTAATTAAGAAATATAACACACTCAAAATTTTTTAACATAAAAGATAACCTGTTGTTTGAATACGAACTTTAGAAACACATTTAACGACACTACAGAACTGATTATAACCACACACTTTATTATTTAAGTACACATTAAGTAAGGTAATGTACTTTTTATTGTAATCATAGGAATTATTTGTCTTGTAATCAAAAGAATCCCAGATTTTGGAACGAAAATAATTGTAATAACTAAACAACTCAGCAGCCATGCTGATATGAATACCTCGTTACCAAAATCGATTCGTCATCCTGAGAAAAATTGTTTCATGTAAAATGTCGGTGCAAATTTATTAATCAACAAATATAATTTAATTGTCAAACTGAAATTTTACTTATCAACCATTAAAATAACTAGTACAGGGAGTAACCGTTGTTATTATTTCATAGGGAGTGTATCATATAATTTGCGTTTGTTAGCGAATTAGCTTTGACGGTACAGCGCTCACGCTGCAAATCAACACACTACATGATCGAGTCAGTCGTCTTACCAAGGCAGGAAGTATTTGAATGCTACGGCCGTCACAGCTGTGAACTTATTTATAACATATTATCTAAGAATTTTAATTGTTTTTAATAAACAATTTGGCGCCACCCGGGAATCACAAATCCCTATTTACTAACAGGTAAGGTTACTACCGCATTGTACTGGTAATTACAACATCGCTACGGACATCGTTAGTGCAAGAATAGATGTAACGACCCCAGTGCGAGACGAACGCACCCTACATACACAATATACACGTCGTTATCAGAGATGACCACGTTCAATCGTTACAGATTGGCGACCAACTGGTGAGGCTAGAAAAGAAGAAGACTAGCGGCGATTATGAGACATTCTTTGGTTACAACACAAAGACGAAAAAAGATGAAACAAAAAGATATGCTACAACAACAAACGAAAATGCCCAAACAACAGAACCAATTGAGCTATGCAGAATGGACGACAGGGTTATTTAAAAAATTCAGCAAGGAGATGGAGTACATCAAGAAAAATACCACGGATCACGAACGAGCACAGATGACTCGTGCTAATGCAGTGGGAATGCCAAACGACAAAATGTCACTGAGAGATATTTATGATGAAATGTGGAAGCTGGACACCAAGTATAATGAAGAAGAGACTATCGGGACAGCCCACGAAAAACGTGATAACAAGGTGGAAAGAATGACTGAAGAAGATTGGCAAAAATGGTACAATAATGAAATACAAATGAAAAACGAAAGAACGGGAGTATACGCACTGGTGACAGAGGAATATACACAGGAGGAGTATGAACAATGGAGACAATCAATAAGACAACCAGAAAAACCAATACAAACAGAAAACGCAGAATTAAGGGAATGGATAAGGGTTATGTTTGAACTATCCAGAGAAGATATTTGTAATTGGAGGAAGGTACATAATCAAGTAGAAGAGTTCAAGGAATTGCCAAATAATAAAAAAATGAAACAACCAAAAACTCAAATAAAAAAAGAAGTAATCAAGGACGTGGAAGTGAAGCAACAGAAGAAAATGCCAGAACTCACACAAGAAGAGACGGAATTGGATAGCTTGATGAGGATGATGATGGAGCAGTTCGAACAAAGAAAGCAAGACAAGGAAGAAGCAAAAGAACAAAGGAAGGAAGACAGGGAATTTTTAAACGAAACATTCGATAGGGGTTTCAGAAAGTTAAGAGAGACAATACATCGTGGTTTCACACAATCAAATGAAACACCAGACAGCACTTCTGAAGGTATCAAAGAAACGTTGAATAAGAACAGGGAACCGATGAATCAGGAAATAAAAGAGAAGGATGAGGAAATAGAGAATAGAGAAGACAAAAGTATATTGTTTTCTGAAAATAAAAATAACAAAAACGAAGAGAAAATTAAACACATAAAAACCAACCGGAGAGGAGTAAAGAAGAATCGAATAATTAAGAAGATTAAGAAAACAAAAGATATGGGAAAAATATATAAAAAGAAACTACTAAAAACAAGAAAAGAAGTGGAGATGATGATGCATGGACTAATTGATGTGTTTAATTTACCCCTTACTGACCAAAGCAAGTTAATGAAATATAAAGACTGTAGGAGGACCTTAAAAGCAATTATAGAGGGAATTCACAACAAACCAGCGGATGAAAAATTCAGCAAATCTATACTTAAATGGAAGATGCCAGAAATAGAAAGGACTTACAACAAAACAGTGTATAACAAATTAAGGAGGTCCCTAAAACACTGGAGCACACCAGAATGGGAAATGCAAAATAAAAAATCAATAATAACATTAACGAAGGAGGTACAATTAACAACTTCTTTGATTAATCAAAATGTATTGAATGACGTATGCATGAAGACAACTGAACATATGATATTAGAAGAATTGTGGTACAAAATAGAAGATACCTATTTCACAAGAACGAAAATAGTTCTACACACCGAGGTCATCCGAAGCACAAGTGGAGAGGAAATGATGGACCATGGGTAAACAAAATGAAGATACACACCGAGAAATGGGACTGATCTTCAGGATAATGACCAGGCAAACCAATGGAAGGGAAGGAGTATTAAATTAAATTAAACCAATTAATAATAACCAAAACAAGAATTGACAAGAAATGACTAAACGACTAAGACGAATTAGATGAGAACTAATAAACCATAATAAATAAATTTAAAAAAATTTGTCCAGAATAAATGTAGAAAACCAAACATTTGAAGGAGAAAAGGAGAAGATCGCCAAAGTGTATTACATATTAAAGGATAGGAAGGACCTGGAAGATATTCTAAGCGAAATAATGGTACAGCAGAAACAAGATTCAAAATTACTAAACATAAGAAGAAGACTATTAAAAGATGAAGAAAGTATCAATAAATATTATTGCATCCACCAAGATATACTCTTTATTAGAACCAAAAAGAATCAAAGAACGTGGAAACTTGTAGTTCCAAATTCATTAGAAAACAAGATAATTAAAGATTACCATGTTCGATACGGACATATGGGAACATTAAAAATTGTAAAAGCATTGGAAGAGGAAATCTTTATCAAAAATACAACAAGAAAAGTAAACCAGGATATTAAAACATGCACAATATGTCAGATGGTCAAAACAAATAACGAGAAAAAAGAAGGAACAATGATACCCATCACTTCAAACACCAAGCTAGAAAAAGTGTTTCTCGACATATGTGGACCATTCCCACGTAGCGGAGGGAGACAAATATAAGTCTATAGTAATCATATTGGACCATTACACAAAGTACACAAAATTATACGCAATAAACCGAGCTACTACGAAGAAAATATTGGACATAATAAAAAATAAATACATCACCGAAGTTGGAAAACCATACATGGTTATAACAGACCACGGGACACAATTCAAAGGAAAGAAGTGGCGAGATGAATTATTAAAAGAGAACATAAAAACATATAAAACATCCAAATACCACCCTAGTAGTAATCCCGCAGAAAGAGTGTTAAGAGAGGTGGGACGTATACTAAGAACTTATTGCTATGATAACCAAAAGGAATGGCAGAAATATTTAGCTTCAACCGAAGAATTTCTAAATACAAGTTACCACCAGTTTATTGAGAACACCCCATATTTAATGATGTTTGGAGGAAAACCCCATAGAGAGATACAAGAACTAATAGACTTCCCAATCAACCCAGAAGACCCGTATGATGAAAACAAATGTTATAGCTGTATTATAGAGAAAATTGAGAAGCAAAAAGCAAAGTATTCACAAAACCAACCTAAAATAATAAAATATAACGAAGGAGAAAGAGTATTAATAAAAAACCGTGAACTACCCAGTACACTTGAAGGGATAGCCAAAAAACTGCTATTATTATCCATAGGACCTTATGTCATCACCAAAGACAATGGAAACAATACTTATGAAATAAGTAACATAACCACCAAAAAGATAAAAGGAGTTTACAATCAAGCTTCTATAAAAAAGTTTTACGAAGAAAAATAACTTATAATAAGTAAATAAACAAATACCAAAATTCAAAAATTATGTAAGCACAACTTTCAACAATATTTCGATGGTATATGAGGGGGGAAAAAAAAGCTACAAAAATTCCTATAAAAAAGTAAAGTAAGAACCACAAACTTAAACAAAAAATGCCAATAAAGGAATAAGTTACAAAAATTCCTATAAAGTAAGAACCACAAACTTACTATAATATTTAAACAAAAAGTACTAAGAAAGGAATCAGTTACAAAAATTCCTATAAAAAAGTAAGAACCACAAACTTACTATAATATTTAAACAAAAAAAAAAGAAGGAATAAGTTACAAAAATTTCTACAAAGTAAGATCAACTTACAATAAAATAAAGTTGACATAGGAAGTATAATATAAAAAATTATAAGAAAGGAATAAGTTACAAAAATTCCTATAAAGTAAGAAAAACAAACTTACAAAAATTATTTAGAATAATATTTCAAACAAAATGAATTAAACAAAAATAAAATCAAACACGAAACGCTAAGACAAATACCTGAAATTATAATGAATTCAATGTATTCAAAGAAAAAAAAAGAGAAAAAAACTGAACTGGTACGAGGAAGAAAAAGAAGTTATGTATAAAACAAATATACAGAAAATGGCTAAAGCAGAATATTGCTAAACAACCAAGAAAAAGAAAAAAGATGTCTAAGATAATTAAAATGATCACAAGAAGAAAAGAAAAACAAACTAATGAAAAGTTAGAAATGATGAAATTAACAACTAAATAAATAAAAAACAACCAACTGTATGAGTAGATGACAGAATATAGCAAAGGTACAGCGGAAGGAAGAATGAGTAAAAGGCCAAAGTGATCTAAAAACAAACCACAAAGTGGACAATCCCAAAAAATATTATTATTATTAATTTAAGTCACAAGATGACAAAAAAGGTATTTAAGATTGACTGAGAATAAGTCCAGCAATCAAAAAATTAACTGAGCAGAGATGATGTTCCTCTGGTCTCAGAAAAAATGAGTAGTAATGGAAGAAACCAGCTACTAAAAGTTAGGGAAAAATTATATATAAAAGGGAGAACACACTAATGGAAATAAATAAAAATAGATCTACATAAAATGGAATGGAACAAGTAAGAATAGAAATAAGAAAGAAGAAACAAACAAGAAAGAAAAGGGAAAAATAATATATAACTGATAATTTCATAAAAAACTATGCTAGTGTTTTATCAAAATGATCAATTTTGAAGGAGAGGCATTATGTTACAACACAAATAAGCCACCCCAATACCAGGGATAAAAAAGATGATTCTGAGTATTAAAAAGTAATTCATATAAAATAAAATGTTTAATATAAAGAAAATAAAAAGACAATGACATGACAAATGACGACATGACCTAACCCAAGTGATTGACCCAACCAAAAGAAGAAGGGAACAACGAAAAACAAACAAGAATAAACCCAAAGAAGAAAGTAATTGACCCAAAACAAATGAAGAAGGGAAAAAACTGAAACCAAACAAAAATGAAACAAATTAAAGGAATTGAATGACTCAATGCAACATATTAAAATGAACCAAAGGAGAAGGTGAAAAAACAAGATATAAAGAAAAGACACTGAAGGTGAAGAAGGAGGAAAATGAAAAAGAAACAAACACAAGATAAAGGGAAATAAATAAAAAGGAAATCGAATGATAAGACACAAACAACTAATAAAGAATAAAAGAAAGAGAAATGATACACTCATGTAATGTTGAATAAGGAACCAATGACTAACCTAAGTAATAAATAAATATTATTATCAATTAAGTAATAAAGGTAAATGATATTCGATTAAACTCAATTAAAGAATGTTGAGTATAAAAGCAAACTAACCCACAAATTAGAGTTAGATGTAATGATAAAACATAGAGACATAAAATTGTTAATATTATTAATGATATTTGTAATGAAAGTGATAGTACGGTAGTGAGATAGTAATTAGAGGGATTACCCATTTAGAAACACTTAAAACAAAAACATTTGTGAAGTGCAAAATAAAAGTGTAAAAACCCTAAAGTAAAGTGATAAAGCAAGAACACTAAATAAATTATAATAAACCATAGATAATTTAAAAGTGAAGGTGAGGTATAAATAAAAATAATGTATTATAAAGAATGTTAATATTATAAAAAATAGTGAAGGATAAAAAGGTAAACACTTGATAAATCATTAAGAAACACTAAAGGTTTAACAATGAAAAATATTAGTAATTAAGAAAGTTGTGAAGGATAGTATTAAGTGTAAACAATAAATTAAGATGTATTGAACACAGAAGAGTGATGATAACCATATTAATTAAAAAAGAAATCTTATTGATAAGTTTAAAAGTATATAATAGTATTTAAAAGGGAGAATCCCATGAAAAAGTAAACAGATAGTGGTACCATGGAGGGAAGGTAAAGATAATTTAAAACATAAGAATGTAAAACTAATCAATAAATACCCATGTTATAAGGTATTATTATTTAAGTAAGTTCAAAAAGTGTGATGTTGATTATCACCCAAAAAATAATATAAAATGAAATAAATTGTAAACAAATATTATCAAAAAAATTGTTAAATAATTGTTTAAGCAAGTTTATGAATAGGATATGGCTGGAAGAATTATACAGACCATAGACCTAGATGTTGTATTTTATGTGAACAAAAGTAGTAAATAATAGCCACATTGTTATTATAGGCAAATTAAATAAGTAAGAAAGTAAAGAAATGTATGACTTAGGAAACGAGAAAACCAGTTAGTAAACAATTAGCAATTCATGATGTATAAAATAATAGTAACATACTAATAACACAAAAACAGAACCAAAACACATAAAAAAATAACACAACCAGTAATAATAACAAAACAAAGCTCATTACGCTAAAAAGAGATGTAATTTGTACAAAATAAGTAAAAACCCATTATGGCTACTTAGGCCTATGAAATGCCTAACTGTCAAAAACAAACAACTACAAACTGTAACAAAATAACAAAGAAACTAGCAAATCCAAGGTGAACAATTAACCAAGGATAATTTGTAAATCATAATAAAAGCAAAATATTAGAATAAGAACTCAAATTAAAAGAGAAATGTAATTAGCAAATAATAATATAATTGTAAAATTACAAAACATACAATAACCCAACCTTGAGGGATATCAAAATAATCTTTGAAAGGAAATACATACCCCCATAGTATGTACATACATTGGGAAATACATACATACATAGTGACAATATTTAATACTTAGGAAGGAAGATAGAGGAATAAAAGCAATCAGAAGATATACAAGGATTTTGAAAAGAATTCAAAAATGATAACAATGGATTTATGTCAATCTAAGCCAATCAGATTTAATTAGTAACCATAGAAACGAACGTTGGTGGCAAAATTTTCGTTGAATATCGCTACTCGTAAAGTGATGCTCTTGCAGAACAGAAGCCGAATTTTGAACGACCAATTTTTAATCAAAAAATGTAAAAATAGTAAACAAAATTAAAAACTATGATCGAATAAGAAGCAGATGAACAACCGGAACAGTTAACTAAAGCCAAGGACCATTTTACCAGGAAATTAAATGAAAATATGACCACATCTAATATGAAAAGGACGCCAGACTTACTTAAGCCCCAAGATTAATGAAAACTGAAAACTATTGCAGCCCAATCCTCTTCCGACTCAATGATTGGTAACACCAAGTCATCTGATGTGTTAAGTATCCTTGAATTACCCAATTTCCAAAAATAAACTCACTTTAAATATTTCTAAAAATAATTTGAACTCTCACTATAAACCGAATATTCTCTTTCAAAGATTAATTAAGAAATATAACACACTCAAAATTTTTTAACATAAAAGATAACCTGTTGTTTGAATACGAACTTTAGAAACACATTTAACGACACTACAGAACTGATTATAACCACACACTTTATTATTTAAGTACACATTAAGTAAGGTAATGTACTTTTTATTGTAATCATAGGAATTATTTGTCTTGTAATCAAAAGAATCCCAGATTTTGGAACGAAAATAATTGTAATAACTAAACAACTCAGCAGCCATGCTGATATGAATACCTCGTTACCAAAATCGATTCGTCATCCTGAGAAAAATTGTTTCATGTAAAATGTCGGTGCAAATTTATTAATCAACAAATATAATTTAATTGTCAAACTGAAATTTTACTTATCAACCATTAAAATAACTAGTACAGGGAGTAACCGTTGTTATTATTTCATAGGGAGTGTATCATATAATTTGCGTTTGTTAGCGAATTAGCTTTGACGGTACAGCGCTCACGCTGCAAATCAACACACTACATGATCGAGTCAGTCGTCTTACCAAGGCAGGAAGTATTTGAATGCTACGGCCGTCACAGCTGTGAACTTATTTATAACATATTATCTAAGAATTTTAATTGTTTTTAATAAACAATTTGGCGCCACCCGGGAATCACAAATCCCTATTTACTAACAGGTAAGGTTACTACCGCATTGTACTGGTAATTACAACATCGCTACGGACATCGTTAGTGCAAGAATAGATGTAACGACCCCAGTGCGAGACGAACGCACCCTACATACACAATATACACGTCGTTATCAGAGATGACCACGTTCAATCGTTACAGATTGGCGACCAACTGGTGAGGCTAGAAAAGAAGAAGACTAGCGGCGATTATGAGACATTCTTTGGTTACAACACAAAGACGAAAAAAGATGAAACAAAAAGATATGCTACAACAACAAACGAAAATGCCCAAACAACAGAACCAATTGAGCTATGCAGAATGGACGACAGGGTTATTTAAAAAATTCAGCAAGGAGATGGAGTACATCAAGAAAAATACCACGGATCACGAACGAGCACAGATGACTCGTGCTAATGCAGTGGGAATGCCAAACGACAAAATGTCACTGAGAGATATTTATGATGAAATGTGGAAGCTGGACACCAAGTATAATGAAGAAGAGACTATCGGGACAGCCCACGAAAAACGTGATAACAAGGTGGAAAGAATGACTGAAGAAGATTGGCAAAAATGGTACAATAATGAAATACAAATGAAAAACGAAAGAACGGGAGTATACGCACTGGTGACAGAGGAATATACACAGGAGGAGTATGAACAATGGAGACAATCAATAAGACAACCAGAAAAACCAATACAAACAGAAAACGCAGAATTAAGGGAATGGATAAGGGTTATGTTTGAACTATCCAGAGAAGATATTTGTAATTGGAGGAAGGTACATAATCAAGTAGAAGAGTTCAAGGAATTGCCAAATAATAAAAAATGAAACAACCAAAAACTCAAATAAAAAAAGAAGTAATCAAGGACGTGGAAGTGAAGCAACAGAAGAAAATGCCAGAACTCACACAAGAAGAGACGGAATTGGATAGCTTGATGAGGATGATGATGGAGCAGTTCGAACAAAGAAAGCAAGACAAGGAAGAAGCAAAAGAACAAAGGAAGGAAGACAGGGAATTTTTAAACGAAACATTCGATAGGGGTTTCAGAAAGTTAAGAGAGACAATACATCGTGGTTTCACACAATCAAATGAAACACCAGACAGCACTTCTGAAGGTATCAAAGAAACGTTGAATAAGAACAGGGAACCGATGAATCAGGAAATAAAAGAGAAGGATGAGGAAATAGAGAATAGAGAAGACAAAAGTATATTGTTTTCTGAAAATAAAAATAACAAAAACGAAGAGAAAATTAAACACATAAAAACCAACCGCAGAGGAGTAAAGAAGAATCGAATAATTAAGAAGATTAAGAAAACAAAAGATATGGGAAAAATATATAAAAAGAAACTACTAAAAACAAGAAAAGAAGTGGAGATGATGATGCATGGACTAATTGATGTGTTTAATTTACCCCTTACTGACCAAAGCAAGTTAATGAAATATAAAGACTGTAGGAGGACCTTAAAAGCAATTATAGAGGGAATTCACAACAAACCAGCGGATGAAAAATTCAGCAAATCTATACTTAAATGGAAGATGCCAGAAATAGAAAGGACTTACAACAAAACAGTGTATAACAAATTAAGGAGGTCCCTAAAACACTGGAGCACACCAGAATGGGAAATGCAAAATAAAAAATCAATAATAACATTAACGAAGGAGGTACAATTAACAACTTCTTTGATTAATCAAAATGTATTGAATGACGTAGGCATGAAGACAACTGAACATATGATATTAGAAGAATTGTGGTACAAAATAGAAGATACCTATTTCACAAGAACGAAAATAGTTCTACACACCGAGGTCATCCGAAGCACAAGTGGAGAGGAAATGATGGACCATGGGTAAACAAAATGAAGATACACACCGAGAAATGGGACTGATCTTCAGGATAATGACCAGGCAAACCAATGGAAGGGAAGGAGTATTAAATTAAATTAAACCAATTAATAATAACCAAAACAAGAATTGACAAGAAATGACTAAACGACTAAGACGAATTAGATGAGAACTAATAAACCATAATAAATAAATTTAAAAAAATTTGTCCAGAATAAATGTAGAAAACCAAACATTTGAAGGAGAAAAGGAGAAGATCGCCAAAGTGTATTACATATTAAAGGATAGGAAGGACCTGGAAGATATTCTAAGCGAAATAATGGTACAGCAGAAACAAGATTCAAAATTACTAAACATAAGAAGAAGACTATTAAAAGATGAAGAAAGTATCAATAAATATTATTGCATCCACCAAGATATACTCTTTATTAGAACCAAAAATAATCAAAGAACGTGGAAACTTGTAGTTCCAAATTCATTAGAAAACAAGATAATTAAAGATTACCATGTTCGATACGGACATATGGGAACATTAAAAATTGTAAAAGCATTGGAAGAGGAAATCTTTATCAAAAATACAACAAGAAAAGTAAACCAGGATATTAAAACATGCACAATATGTCAGATGGTCAAAACAAATAACGAGAAAAAAGAAGGAACAATGATACCCATCACTTCAAACACCAAGCTAGAAAAAGTGTTTCTCGACATATGTGGACCATTCCCACGTAGCGGAGGGAGACAAATATAAGTCTATAGTAATCATATTGGACCATTACACAAAGTACACAAAATTATACGCAATAAACCGAGCTACTACGAAGAAAATATTGGACATAATAAAAAATAAATACATCACCGAAGTTGGAAAACCATACATGGTTATAACAGACCACGGGACACAATTCAAAGGAAAGAAGTGGCGAGATGAATTATTAAAAGAGAACATAAAAACATATAAAACATCCAAATACCACCCTAGTAGTAATCCCGCAGAAAGAGTGTTAAGAGAGGTGGGACGTATACTAAGAACTTATTGCTATGATAACCAAAAGGAATGGCAGAAATATTTAGCTTCAACCGAAGAATTTCTAAATACAAGTTACCACCAGTTTATTGAGAACACCCCATATTTAATGATGTTTGGAGGAAAACCCCATAGAGAGATACAAGAACTAATAGACTTCCCAATCAACCCAGAAGACCCGTATGATGAAAACAAATGTTATAGCTGTATTATAGAGAAAATTGAGAAGCAAAAAGCAAAGTATTCACAAAACCAACCTAAAATAATAAAATATAACGAAGGAGAAAGAGTATTAATAAAAAACCGTGAACTACCCAGTACACTTGAAGGGATAGCCAAAAAACTGCTATTATTATCCATAGGACCTTATGTCATCACCAAAGACAATGGAAACAATACTTATGAAATAAGTAACATAACCACCAAAAAGATAAAAGGAGTTTACAATCAAGCTTCTATAAAAAAGTTTTACGAAGAAAAATAACTTATAATAAGTAAATAAACAAATACCAAAATTCAAAAATTATGTAAGCACAACTTTCAACAATATTTCGATGGTATATGAGGGGGAAAAAAAAGCTACAAAAATTCCTATAAAAAAGTAAAGTAAGAACCACAAACTTAAACAAAAAATGCCAATAAAGGAATAAGTTACAAAAATTCCTATAAAGTAAGAACCACAAACTTACTATAATATTTAAACAAAAAGTACTAAGAAAGGAATCAGTTACAAAAATTCCTATAAAAAAGTAAGAACCACAAACTTACTATAATATTTAAACAAAAAAAAAAGAAGGAATAAGTTACAAAAATTTCTACAAAGTAAGATCAACTTACAATAAAATAAAGTTGACATAGGAAGTATAATATAAAAAATTATAAGAAAGGAATAAGTTACAAAAATTCCTATAAAGTAAGAAAAACAAACTTACAAAAATTATTTAGAATAATATTTCAAACAAAATGAATTAAACAAAAATAAAATCAAACACGAAACGCTAAGACAAATACCTGAAATTATAATGAATTCAATGTATTCAAAGAAAAAAAAAGAGAAAAAAACTGAACTGGTACGAGGAAGAAAAAGAAGTTATGTATAAAACAAATATACAGAAAATGGCTAAAGCAGAATATTGCTAAACAACCAAGAAAAAGAAAAAAGATGTCTAAGATAATTAAAATGATCACAAGAAGAAAAGAAAAACAAACTAATGAAAAGTTAGAAATGATGAAATTAACAACTAAATAAATAAAAAACAACCAACTGTATGAGTAGATGACAGAATATAGCAAAGTACAGCGGAAGGAAGAATGAGTAAAAGGCCAAAGTGATCTAAAAACAAACCACAAAGTGGACAATCCCAAAAATATTATTATTATTAATTTAAGTCACAAGATGACAAAAAAGGTATTTAAGATTGACTGAGAATAAGTCCAGCAATCAAAAAATTAACTGAGCAGAGATGATGTTCCTCTGGTCTCAGAAAAAATGAGTAGTAATGGAAGAAACCAGCTACTAAAAGTTAGGGAAAAATTATATATAAAAGGGAGAACACACTAATGGAAATAAATAAAAATAGATCTACATAAAATGGAATGGAACAAGTAAGAATAGAAATAAGAAAGAAGAAACAAACAAGAAAGAAAAGGGAAAAATAATATATAACTGATAATTTCATAAAAAACTATGCTAGTGTTTTATCAAAATGATCAATTTTGAAGGAGAGGCATTATGTTACAACACAAATAAGCCACCCCAATACCAGGGATAAAAAAGATGAT